>JASAOO010003166.1:0-26346 GCA_030849075.1 Zelonia costaricensis | reverse complement strand
GGGGGGGTGGCGAAGTTGGCACTGTGGGGTGGGGCAACCGGAGGAGGGGGGAGGAGGAGGAGGGAGGCGATCACAGAAACAATGGACGAGTGGGGAAGGGGTGGGAAGTCAGCCAGTGAACAAAAAAAAAAGTGACGTCAGTACAGCAGAGAGGCAACGCAACGTGCACAAGAGTGGGAGAAGGGGGGGCGAGGGCGGCGACGGGAGATCCCCTTTCACGGACGTGAAATGCGGTGCGCCAGAGGCGGCAAACCCGTGAAAACACGTGAGGGTGCAAACAGCCACCGCAACAAGGCAAACAGAAGCTGAAACAAGTAAAGGCACACACACACACACAAACGCAGACACGTACGCAGTGTGCTCGAAGAAAAAGCGCCGAGCAAGACAGAAAAAAAAAGTGCGACAAGATGCGGGGCGAGGCGGGGCGTCGACGTGCAGAGGAGGCGGCAGCGGGGAGGCGAGAAGGCAAGAGTTGGGGTCAAGAATAAGGTACACGAAAGAGGAGAGAGAGAGACAGGTAGACAAGGCGAGGAAAGGGAGTGGCAGGAAGACATAGTAGAAACGAAAACAGAAACAAAAAAAAAAAGCTAAGGCGCACGTGTGTGGACGCGGAGCGGGAGCTTCGAGGAAGAGTGGGGCGGAAGGGTAGATCGAGAAGACGGGCAAACCTGCGTGGGAAGTGACGAGAGCGGGGGGTGGGTGGGTGGAGTGGAGGTGAGCAGAAGGGGACGGGGCGCGCAGTCGCGCTTTTTTCGCATGGGCTGCACAACACCCGCGGGATGGTGACGGAGCGGCTCGTCCCACAAGCCAATGCCGCGAAGCAGGGGGGAGGGGAGGTGGGTGGGGTGAGGGACTGTAGGAGGCGGTATATGAGCCGCCGCGCCGTGCCAGCGAGGTCGCGGCAGTGAGGTCAACGCAAGTGAGGGGGGAGAGACGGCGGCAGAGAACAACAAAAGCACTCCGTCACACACGCACGCGTACGCGCACACCGGGTCTACGGGAGACGGCTGGTGTGTGTGAAGTCACGGGTAAACGTGAGTGCGTGTGGGAGTCGCGCAGACGACGACGACAAAGCTCGAGTGGACGCCCTCCTTGGAAAATATGTCTGCCGGGGGGAGGGGGNAGTTTCTTCTTTTGTTTGTTTTTTTTTTTTTTGAGAGGGAGGGGGCGTGTGTCTGTGTGTGTGGGGGGAGTGGAAGGGAAGGAGGGGGGGCGTATTCAATTGTGTTTGTTGTGTGTGTGCGAGGGGGGTGGAGGGGAGGGGAGGGGAGGGCGGTGCGGACGAAAAGGGAAGGTTTCAACGACACACGCACACACACACACAAACAGGCCGCGAGCGAGCCTGTGATCGAGTGACAGCCCGCACACGCGTCGTCGAGATAGTGGTGCGTGGCGGGGCAACACAAATAAGAACAAAGGCGGAATGCTTCCGCAGTCGTGGAGACAAGGTTGAAGCCCCGAGGAGCGTCAGGAATAAAAAAAAACGAACACTGACGAAGGGTGGCAGAAACGGTTGTCCTCTGCTGTGGGCTCTTGTGTGGGTGACTTTGTGTTGTTGCCGTTCAACGCCGCACGTGGGGGGCGGTGACGACGCACCGGCGCGCAGTCGGAGAGGGGAGAAAAAATGCGATGCGGGTGGTGGGGGACTCGTTGGGGGGAGGAGGAGGAGGAGGAGGAAATTGTGGAGGGGGCTGCAGACGTACGCTGAAGCCTCGGTGTTTGCCGTGTTTCACGCACCCTGCCGTATGTGCAAACCAAGAGCGCGTGTACGTAAGCGTGTGTGTGTGTGTGTGTGTGTGTGTGTGAACGTGAGTTTCAACGTCGACGTGGACGAGAACGCACGGCAAGAACGTGAACCGTGTAGTACCGTCGAGGAGGGAAGGGCAACGAGAGGGGAGTGTATGCGGCGGTGCGGGAATCATGGGTAGCGTGCAGAAAATACACGCTCCACGAGAGTTCTGATGTCGACAACACGGTGGAGGGGGAGCTTGATGCACCGCCGTCTCAAGGACGCAAAGACGCCTGTTGCCTGGACGTGAAGGGAGGCCAGTTTACACACGCGCAAGGGTCCGCAAACGAGCCACGACTTGCGCATGGTTGCTGCTGTCAATGTGTGTTGATTTCATCCTTAGATTGGTGGTCGCGGAAGGACGGGGGGGGCGGTTCTGGGGCGCCACCGAAAACGCAAGATGGCGTCTCTTGCGCATCTCTGCGCTTTCCTGGTGTTTCGCCATTTTCGAGGTTCTGATAACTCTGTTTGTTTGGTCTTCGTGTTCAAGAAAAAGAAACGTGCCTTGGTGTGCCAGACTCGGCAGTTAGATCCAGCATGCTCCAACGGCTACTGCAAGTCAGCATGGCGCATCCCCACTCCACACCGTCACCCGGTCCCGGCACGCTGCCACAAGGCTTGTGTGCGACGCTTCTCCAACCGCCCTCCTCCTTCCCATGTCCCCTGCCGTGGCCGCCGACGCCGCTTCGTCAAGAGCAGGGGGTGTGTAGACCCTTTCCGGGATCGCCACGTGAGACGCGGGGTGAGGGGGAGTGCGTCAGAGTCGGCGAGACGCTGCAGAGAAAGGAGGGACAGGAGGTCGACGAGGAGTGGACGCACACGAGGCGCGTGGGTGGGGACGAGCGTGCAAGATGAAGAAGAAGCGGAAAAAAAGGTGCGGCGGAGTGTCGCAGACGGTCGGGAGAGCCATGCCTTTGTCGACCGCGCCGACTGTAGACAGAGGCAGGGGCGGTGCAACGCGGTAAACTGAAAAAAAGAAGAGAAAAAGAAGAAGCGGTCCCCGTGCGATTCGAGGCTCTGCAGTACGCGCCAAGAGAGAAGAGCGCAACACCGACAGAGCCGGAGAGCGGAAAGAGATGCGGAGAAGAGCACGGAAGGGACGTCGACGGGGGGGGCGGACGCGGGGAGGAGGGGTCAAGGAAGGGGCCGGCTCCTAATCTACTTCCTCGCTTCTCCCTCGTCGCGCTCTTTTTTTTTTTTTGCTGTGTTCTGTTGTTGTTGTTTGTTTCAGCTTACTTTTTTTTCTTCCTGAGTGTCGCGCTTGTACCTCGCGTTACCTACACCCACAAACACAAGCACGGCCGCGCAAACAGTTAAAGCGGAGGCGGGCAACGCAAAGGGGAAGAAAAAAAAACGAAGACGACGATGGTGGTGAGGCGCAGCACGTTCACGTGTGCAGAGGGGTGGGAAGCACAGCTAGAACAATAACAACAATAACAGAAAAATAAGACTGCCCAAGCGCGAGACGTGATCGAGTGGGCTTCCAAGAAAAAGTGTACTCGAGGAGCACAGGACAACACACACGATGGAGGGGGTGGGGGGGCGAGGCAACAGATCAAGCCAGGGCCAACAAAGAAGGAGCACCGGCACGCCGAGAAGAAGAAGAAAAAGATAGAAGGAGAGTAAGAAGCGCACGCAGGCACGCACAAAGGAGTGGACCAGCACGGTGCCGTCAGTGACGATGAAGGCGCGAAACCAGTTCGGGGTGGGGATGATAAGCACAGCCGCAAGGCAGCAAGCGAGAAGGAACAGCGGCGCCTAACGAAGCGAGTAGCGCGGTGATGGTGGTGGTGGTTGCTTTTTCGTGTTTTGGGGAAGGGAGGGGGGAGGTAGAGACAGAGCGCCGACACACACACACACACACAAACGCGTGGTCAGGACACGAGGTGAAGAGCGCACGTGACGTACGTGCCGAATTCACTGTGGAAGCAAAGTAGAAGAGAGAAAACAAAAAGGCGCAAGACCAAAGATCGAGAAACAGCGGGACTCAAGGGACGGAAATGTGAGAGAGAGAGAGAGAGAGTGAAGCCGGCGATGGCGCCGAGGGCAAAGTTGCACCAAGCGGAGGCTGTAAGGAGAGGGAAAGGGAGGGGGGCACAACGCGGGCAATCAGACAAAAAAATAAGCCGGGACACGTAACAAAACGGGAAGGAAAAAAAAAGACGGTGACAGCAGCGCGAGAAAACGAAAAAAAAAAAAAGAAAACAGCTTCGAGATTGACGGCGTCAACGATGAAGGCGTGTGTGTGTGTGTGTGTGCGTGTGTCTAAGGATGGACCTGCCAGCGCGCACCTCGACACCGCCGTAAATCCTGCCTCGCTGCCGTTGGCCGCGGGGTGGGGTCGGTAGCGCGATGGAGCGCACGCCACAGATCGCCTTCTGATTTGTTTTTCTTTTGCCGTGTCTTTATTCCCCTCTCGGAGGTGCGTTGCGAAGGGGTGTGGGAGGAGGAGTGCAGGAGTGCGTCAACAGCAGCGTATTCCGTTGCGAGTTTGTTGAGCTTCTCGTTGTGGTGCCGCCGCGTGGTGGGTCAGGCAGGGGGGGGGGGCAGATCTGGAGGGGGGAAGTCGCCGGCGTGGAAGTAGAAGGGATGGGAAGAGAAGAAGTGGCGTGGGCTGGCGGAGAAACGAAGAGGCGAGTCGAGGCACTCCGGGGGGAGGGGGGCAGGGGAGCCTGAAGTGACAAACGCGGCGTGGTGCTTTGCGCGCGCGTGCTGTCGTCGCGCTGCCGCTGCCACGGGAGATGAGGGGGAGGGGGGAAGGGGGAGAGAGACGAGCACGGAGCTCGAGCAGGAAAGGGAAGTCGGGGAAAGAATGAAGACGTCTGCACCGGGAGGAGGGGGGTGCACAGGGCCAGGCAATGCTTGGCTGGGCGTTGTGCGTGTGTTGTTGTTGTTATTGTTTTTTTTTCCCTCGAGAGAAACAGAAGATGATAGGTGCCGTGTGCGCGCGTGCGTGTGCGCGTGTGGGAGGGGGGGGGGACGGGACGGGTAAAGGAGTGAGAGAGAGAGGGTTGGAGTCGACGAGACGCAGAGACGCAGGCGACAAGGGTTGCATGAGAGAGGCGGCAAACTCGTTTTTCTGGCGGTAGCGGCAATTCAAGGCTGCGGTTGGTGGGGACTTCTGCTGCACGCGCACCGCCCCTTCGCAGTTTGCACAGTCCGTACCGAGGAGGCAGCCTGTGCACGCGCCGCGCACCTGACGTTGAATCGAAGTGCAAAGAAAACAAAAGAGGAGAGGCGCCGGCGCCGCATGCGCGCCTTCCCTGTTGAGAAGCGGGACAGCCAACGAAGGGACACATTGACGCACTCTCAAGCACGTGCTCGCCGCCGCCGCACCGATGGCTGTGGGGGGGGCTGTCCTTTGGTTTCCCCAAACTTCTTCGTTTTTGTTGTTGTTGTTGTCTTGTGCGAGCGCGATGCCGCACTGCGCAGGCGCCACCGGAGCGCGGCACTCCGTGACAGCCGGCGACACACACTCTCCACCATCTCCGCCTCGCACATCCACACACGAGGGAAGCCCAAATACACATATCAAGAGAGTGAGAAGAATTGAAACGTCAGTCACACACATACACACATACACACATCAACAGGCACTCCTCCCTCCCCCCCATCTGCGCCTACTCTACGTGCGGAGACCCGGGGCGGCACCGAGTGGCACAAAGGCACGGGGCTGCATCGAGGAGAGAGGGTTGCGCTGCAGGGTCTCCGCCTCGCCGAGGAGGTGCTCGGCCACCTTGACGCGGCTCATGATGTACTCCTTCTCCTCCTCGTTCGACGACGTCGACATCCGCTCCTTCAGCTTCACGATGCCGCGCTGCAGCTCCTGAATGTGGCGCGACACGCTGTTCACCTGCGGAGGGCGGTTGCGCACCTGCGTGATGCCGTGCAACGCACGCAGAAGCTTGCCCGGGTCCTCTTCCTCGTCGCTGATGCCGAAGAGCGCCACGGAGAAGCACGGGCCGCGCAGGATGTTGCGGAACAGCTCCTGCGGCTCACTCGTGTTGCCCTCCAGCACCCGCTCGTAGTGATGCACGGCATCGAAGACGGCGGTGCAGAGCAGCGACGACACAAGCACGTCCTCGGTCGGCTTCGTAACCCGCTGCGTCAGCGTCAGCGAGACGACCATGATGCCTGGGTCGGCCGACTGCAGCGCCGGGTCGGCGTTGTCGATGGCCACGGCAAGGAAGTGGTCGAAATCCTGTGGCGTCGACACGAGGTGCGACGTGACACCCACGACGCGGGGGCCGTAGAGCGGCGTGTGCTCCATCTCGAAGCGGTGGTACGTCGCGTCGACGTCGACGGGCAGCAGGTCGGCTGTCACCTCATCCTTGATCAGCGCGATGGACACCTGCAGCTCACCCGCGATGGTGGGGGGCTGGAAGGACGCGGACGAGGCGGAGGCGCCGCCGGCGCGCTGCCCCGCCTCGCGGCCCAGCACGGCGTCCAGGATGCTGTTGGCAATGCGGCGCAGCATCAGCGGCGTAAACGCGCTGTAGCTGCTGTCCGCCGCGAGCAGGCCAATGTGGTAGCCAGACAGAAACTTGGACACGAGCTGGTCCATCAGCTTCGACGACAGCGAGCGGTGCAACTCGTCGCACACGATCACCTCGTCCGCGTCGTAGCGCATACCGCCCTGGCTCGTGCAGAGAATCGAGTTGCCCTGCACCGCGACGGAGCCGGCGCCCATGAGCACCTGCTCGTAGCACACCAACGACGGAATCCGCTCCCCTGCCGCCTCGGGGTTCACCGCTGTGATGCTCGGCAGCGCACGCGGCGCACCGGTGCGGCCCGTCGCCGGCGGCGTGGGCACCATCGACGTCCCACTCGGCGGCGCATTGGGCGTGTTGGTGTTGCTGGCCTTTGGGGAGGAGGTCGTGGTCGTGGTGACAGTGCCGCTGTGCTGCTGGGCCCCGTCGCTGTTGAGACTGTCGCGCGACTCCCGGCGGCCCGAGCCGGCGACCGGCGTCGACCCGGTGCCGGTCGCTGCCGCCGGTGGCTTCGGCGGGCCCGCTTTCGTCGTGGCCGCGTCTCGGCCCTGCTCCTCGTGGAGGTAGGCCTTGGGCTGGTGGTGGTCGAAGTCGTGCAGCAGGGCATCCGCGTCCTTGACCATCTCAGCCAGCCGCTCAAGCATCTCCTTCGTTGCCGCTCGCTCCGCCACGTCGCGCGAGGTTTCGAACTTGGCGATCAGGCTGGGCGTCAAGTCGTTGCGGACGCCCGCCACGAACTTGGCGACGCTGCCCGGGTGCGTGGCGCGGTTACTCATCTCGCCCAGCCGGCGCTGCACCTGCAGCATCTGGTTCGCTCGCGACTCCTCGCTGCCGATGCCGAGCAGCGCGACGGTGTAGCTGGGCCCGCCGAGGGCGTAGTGGAAGAGCGCACGCGGCACAAGGGGGCTGCGATCCAGCACGGCGTTGTACAGCCCAACGTGCTCGCCGGCGAAGGTGGCGACGAGGGAGCACACAAGCACATCCCCCTCCTCCTCCAGCTGCAGCTTGAAGAGCAGCGAGCAGAAGAGAAAGCCGTAGTCGCGGCCGTTGTCGTCTGATGCGGCGCGGCGCAGGGCTGCGTCGATGGTGCCGTCGAAGGTTGCCGAGTCTGTGATGCCGGCGTATGTGACGCCGTGCACGCAGGACCCAAAGAGCGGCGAGATGGCGATGACCAGCTTCTGCGGCGCCGCGTCGTCGACGAGGAGGTCCACGACGGACTCGCCCTTCACCTTCACCACCGACGCGGTGAGACGTCCACTGCGGTGAGAGCCCTCGCGCGTCATGTCGGCAAAGATGCGGTGCACCACTGACTTGAGCACGTGGGCCGAGAAGCCGGTCGGCCGGCTGTCAGCGCTGAGGATCGCCGCGTTGCAGCCGAGCAGGACGGTGTCGCACAGCTCTGTCAGCAGGTCGGCCTGGATCGGCTCCCGCTGCCCCGGCGCCACCTCCCGCACCTCGTCCACGTCGTACTCCTCAAAGTCGTCCTCTGTCGTCGCGATCACCATTGTGTTGTCGTACGTCACGTTCGACGTTTCGCGGCAGCGCGGGTCCACCACGACCAGCGTGCGCACCTTCGTCGACGCCGGAATCGGCGCCCTTTCGCCGTCGTGCACCGTCGAGCTCTGCCGCGCCGACGTCGACGCATCGTGCACGAAGGAGGATTCGTTTGAGTCGACACTCGGCACCACCGGAATGTCCCCCATCCGGTCCATGGTCGCGACGCTCGGCCACTGCGGCCCGTTCGAGCCGATGCGCGTCGGCGCGGCGTGCAGGCCATCCTTGCGGGCACTGCCACCGCACGCCACCGCACTCGCCACCGGCTCAGCAGCGACAGGCTGGCCCGTTGACGCGGCCATCGCGGCGGCGGCGGCGGCGGCGCTGCTGCCAGTGCTGCGCCGCCCCTGCGAGGCGCGCGAAACAGTCACGCTGGCCGGACGTGGTGGCGTTGTACCGTCCTGGGGCGTTTCGCGATCACCGGCGCGCTTCGAGAGCGAGGTTGCCGCACTCGGGCGGCTGACCACCGACGTGATGGTGCTCTTGTCGAGGTCTTCGAAGTTCATGAAGCCCGTTGTTTGCGGCGCCGCCCCGCTGCCGTTGCCGCGGCGCACGTACTCGGCACTGACGGACATGCTGGTCGTGCTGCGACCCGCCGGCGACGTCGGTATCGGCCTCTGCGACGACGAGGACAACTGCTGCTGCTGCAGCGGATGGAAGCGGGCGATTTGCTGGGCCATGCGCGTGGCCGCCCCAGGCGGGAGCGGCGTCGTCGCGCTGCCGCCCTTCTCCGTCTCGTCCGTCAGCGTCCCGCTCGGACGCCGCGTGACGGGGACCGTGGCGAGCTGCGAGTGCGACTTCACCATGGACGCCGAGGAGCGGCGCGGGACACTCGTGCTGGCAGTTGCCGCAGCAGCAGCAGCAGCAGCAGCCGACGTGGGTTTCACCCCTCCTGCGGCCTTGGCGGCCGGAATCGGGGGCAGTGCGACGGAGTCGGCCGCGAGCGGGGGCACCGCCTTGCTCTTCGGCACCGGCTTGCGCGCCGGGGCGAGGTCGAGCTTGGCGAGCCCACTGTCCTGGTACTCCGGCGGCGCGGCGGTCACCGACAGCGGCTGCCCTGGCAGCACGGACGACGGCGCAGTCGACGACGGCGCAGTCGACGACGGCGCAGTCGACGAGCGGGTGCTGAGGCGGCGCTCGGTGGGCGTCAGGCGGGCCACCTTTGGGCGGTAGCCAGCCGGGTCGCTCAAGATGCTCTGCGCCATCGCGACCTGCTCCACGAGACGCTTATGTAGCTGCGCACGAGCCCCGCCGGCCGGCGGCGGCTGCGACTGCCGGCGTGCCCGCTGTGCACCGGTCGCATGTGGGGCAGCAGCGCCCGCGGTGGTGGCCGCGGGGCCGCCGGCGCTGGTGTTGCTAGTGGTGCTGAGGACGCTGCTGCTGCGCTGCTGGCTCGTCCGCTCGTCGTCGCCGCGGGAGTGCAGCTCCTTCTCGGCCAGCTCCAGAAAGCGGTGCACGCTGCCGGCGTGGCACGGCTTGTTCACGACGCTCGAGAGGCGGTTCTGCACGTTGAGCAGCGGCACCACGCTGGCCGTGTCGTTCGCGTCCGCGGCGATCAGCGATGTCGTCAGGGTCGGGCCGCCGAGGGCGCCATGGAAGAGGGCGAAGGGAGACTGCGATGCCTTGCGCATCACCGACACGTACGCCCCGCCGTCGCTGCCGGCGTCTGTGATGAGGTACGATGACAGTATCACGTCGGTGCCGCGCACCTGCTTGAGCAGCAGCGAAATGACGAGGAGGCCATGTGCGCGGGGCCGCTCGGCGGTGCTGCAGTGCCGGTACGCGTCGGAGATGCTCGTCCACAGGTGTCCCAGTCCCGTGACGGGCACGTACTCGACTCCCTCCAGGGTGGGGCCGAAGAGGGGGGAGGTCGCGAAGGTCGAGCGGACGACGCGGTCCGCCTCGCCGAGCAGGTCGCGGGTGGTGCCGCCCGCCACGAGCGCAATCGAAAGGAACAGGCTCGCCTGCGGGTGCAGGTGCGCCAGCACGCCTTCCGCAACCTCCCGCACCGCCGCCAGCGACGCGTGGTGCGCGTTCTCGCTGCACGACAGCATCAGCGCCACGTTCACGCCGGCGAGGAACTTGCGGTTCATCTCGGTCAGCGTCAGCGAAGACAGCCGGCGCCGAGGGAGCTTCTCGCCAGGCGGCAGTCCCGTACCGTCCGCCAGTCCGCCAACGCGCAGAAACTCGTCCACGGCATAGAAGCGGGTGCGCTCCTGCGGCTGCCGCACCTTGAGCGTGTTATTGCTGTTGGTCAGCTCCATCTCCACCGCCGCGCCGTCGAAGAGGACAGAAGACGCCCCGGCGCCGCTGCTGCTGCGGCGGCGCTGGGCCTCCACGGCCGGGTGGCCACCGGACTCGACGGCTATCGGTGCGGCAGCGGCCTCCCTGGTGTCCGACGCCGCCGCCCCCGTGCCCTCGCTGCCCGCACCCGTGAAGACAACGACGGCGCGCACGTTCGTCTTGGCCGGCGTGCCGGAGCCGAGGCGGCGCCGGCGCCCCGCTGCGCCGGTCTCGGCTGGAGCGCACGCCGCGCCGAGCGCCGCGGCCGGTACCACCACCGCCGCCGCCGAGCTGCCGCCCCCACCCGACGCCGCGGCGGCACTTGCAGTGGGGTGAAGCCGCCTGTCCTGCGGCGAGCCGCGCAGCCGCTTCGCCGCTTTGATGGCGTTGAGGCCGCTGCCGGCCGTCACAGTCGACGCCGCGGGCGGCGGGGCGGCGTTGGCCAGGAGGCGCTGCTGCTGCTCCTGGGCCTCGCGGAGCTGCTCCAGACGACGTGCCTGCTCGGCCATCTGGTTGCGCCGCTGCTCCTCCTGCAGCTTCTCCGCCTTGCGCTTCGCCATGAAGGCCTGAATGCGCTGCCGGCGCTCCTCGTTCGACTGCTGCGACTGCGAGTCGCGGTCTTGTCGCCGCGCCGTGATGCTGCTCATGTAATCCTCGGCACTGCCGCCGCCGCCGCCCAGGCCGTTCGTCACGGACACACGGAGCCGCGAGAAGGAGGAGCCGGGCAGCATGTAGCCCCCTGTGCGGAACTCCGTCAGGCGCCGCCGCGGCGTGGCCGAGCTCCCACCGGCGCTCACGTTCG
Source organism: Zelonia costaricensis (assembly GCA_030849075.1). Taxonomy (NCBI): domain Eukaryota; phylum Euglenozoa; class Kinetoplastea; order Trypanosomatida; family Trypanosomatidae; genus Zelonia; species Zelonia costaricensis. Next base: position 15,428 of record JASAOO010003166.1, on the reverse strand, counting down.
ACGCGTCGCCCTCCGCGCGGCCGTAGGAGCCACGCGATGCAAGTGCCGCGAACTGCAGCGGTGCGGGGTCGGTGCTGAGCGCGGTGGCCTCGACCGTCTCGGGGCCGGCAACAGGACGCCGTGAGGAGCGCCGCGCGTGGCCGGGCCCGGTCGCCGAACCGTTCCTGCGCACCGCCTCGACGGGGTCGCCCGCGGGGTTGACGGGGCCGCGGCCAATGGCAGGTGAAGTGCTTCGCGCACTTGCGGTGTTGCCGAGGAAGGTGGGCAGCGGCAGCACGTTGCTGCGTGTGCCGCTGCTGTCCGCGACGTCGGTACCACCCGGTGGCACCTCGAGGCTGAGGAAGGTCTTGTCTGCCTCGTCCGGCGAGCACGTGTCGCTTCTCCGCAGCGCTGGCGGCAGCGTCCTGCTCGAGCCAGTCGTGTTCGCTTCTGTCATCAAGGACGTGGGGGCGCGACCATACGGGTTGCTCCACGGCGACGCTATCACGTTCGACGAGTTCTCGATGCCGGCTCCACTGACCGACGCGGCGGGGCGCCGCGTGGACGAGCCAGAGGACAGACCGGAGTTGTGCGGGAGTGCCGTGCTCGCCGTGGAGGCGAGGGTCTTGCTGGGCAGGTTGTGCCAGGATGGGTGCATGCGCTGCTGCGTGAGCGAGTTGCGCTGCTGGACTGACGCGTTGGCACGACCGGAGCCGACGCGGCCGGAGCCGGTACCGCCGTCCACGAGCAGCGAGGAGCGCCGCGGTTGCGGCGTCGGGCTCTCGTCGCGCCGCTCGCCGTCTCGGATCGTCGACACCGACGCGGATGGCGGCGCCTTCAGCGCGGCGACACCCGCACGCCCCTGCGTCGGCGTCGGCGTCGGTGAGGGGGCCAGCATCGGCGGCCCCGTCATGTACCCGCCGGCCAAGAAGTCCTCGTCCACGTAGGGGATGTGGGCCGAGGCACCCGGCGAGACCGTGCCACGCGACGCCGCGTCCGCTACCCTGTCGGGCTTGGCTTGGTGTCCGTTGGTGAGAGCGGGCTTGGTGAGCAGTGTGGGTCGTGTCGCGGCACCGGCACCGCCACTGCCGCTGCGGGTGACGTTTGCGCCCGCCATCGCCGCGGACGACGCGGGTGTGTGGGAGGGGGACCGCGACGTTGGTGTAGCCACGGAGGCCACCACCTCCGGCACCACGTCGCCATTCATGGCCGAGGTCCCGCCGCCGCTGCTGTTGTTCGAGCGCATCGTGGTGCCCCACACGCGCCGGCGGCGGTTGGAGTCCTCGTTTGGAGACTGCGCCGGCTGCAAGGGAGTTGCCGACGCGATGTGCGCCGATGCGGCAGTGGCAGCGCGGTCGGCGCCACCGCTGTTGAGGTTCGCCCGAAGCGGATGCCCTACCAGCGAAGTCCTCTTCATCGGCGAGGACGTCAGCGCCCCCTGCGGGCCCGTGATGGTCATCTGACTAGGGTGTTGCTTGCCCTGCTGCGGCGGCTGTTGCTGCTGGGATGCCAGGGCTGCTGCTGCCCGCCCACTCTGCGTGCCAGCGAGAGAGCGGACGTCGCCCAGAAAGGCCTCGAGGTCGGCCGGCTGTGAGTCGCCAGGGCCCAGGCGCCGCCCGATCCCGGCACTGCCGGATGACGGCGCCGGCGTCCCCGCCACGCCGGACGCTGAAGTGCTGTTTGCGACCGCAGCTGCCGCCGCGGCGGCCACGGCCGCGTTCGTGCCCACAAGTACGTCGTAGTCACCCAGCAAACTCTTGACGATGACGTCCACCTCCCGCTTGAAGTTCTCGCCCAAGGCGGAGTTGGCGTTCCCCGCGATGCCGGGGGAGACGCTGCGCGTCGAGGTGGACGAGCCCGGCCCTGCCGGCCCGAGCGCCTCCAGCCACGTGCTGAAGGCCTCCGCGTTGCGGTCCGGCGCCGCCCCGGCAGCAGCAGTAGCAGCAGGCGCTGCGTGGATGTTGCCGCTGGTGCTTGAGCGCCCGCCTGTACCGGCTGCGTTGTCGCCGCTGCCCCCGCTCGGGGACCCGGCCACCGTCTCCGCAGTGGCCGGTGCAGTCGTCTCTCCATCCTCGCAGCGGGTGAGGAAGGACGACCGGTGAGGCTCGCGCTCCGTAGCGGTCGACAGCCGCTTGAAGGAGGGCTGTCGTCCGAAGCCGAACTGATTGCCGTGTAGGAAGGTGTCAATGCCGAAGCTGAACCCCTCGCTGTCATGCGCAGGGTGCCCCGCTGCGGTCGCCGTGGCACCGGCCGCCGCCGCCGGGGCGCTCGCGGTGTCTTGCACGGGATGGAGGGGCGGCGGCGCCGGGGGGCCGCATGGTCGGCTCGGGCCTCCACTGGACGGGCCGTGGGCGTGGGCGGTCGGCCGCGCAGCCGCCGCGGGCTTGCCGTCCCTCGCGCCCGGGTGCCGCACCGCCGGCTGCGGCTTTGGCGACAGCGCCTGTGACGGGCCGGCGCCGTTGAGAGCGCCGCTGAAGGCGGACGCGCTTCCACCGTGGCCTGCAGCCGGGCTCGTCGCGCTACCGTTGAAGATGTCGTAGTACTTGAACGGCGACGTGGGTCGCTTCAAGTCGGTGATGGTGGCGTTGATAGTACTGCTGGGACGCTGCGCACTGGCGGCGCCCGCACCGGCGGCGGTCTCGCGCGACGTGGGCGGTGGCGCCTCGATCGGGCGCTTTGCCATCGGGGCGATGGGCAGCGTGTCGAAGTCGGCGCCGCTGACGGACTGGCTCGCCACGCTGGGTGTCCGCGTGCACGCCGCGTCGGCGCCGATGTCGAACACCGAATTACTCTCCGAGAGGACGCTTTGCAGGTTGCTGCCACCAACGCCAACGAAGTCCTCCAGCGCCAGCGCTGCCGGCACCTCCTCCGCACCGTCGTCATCGCCGAGGCCGGCGTCCTCATCGCAGCCGGCGACGAGGGAGCCGTCGAGGTAGTCGTACTGCGACTGCGTGCTACTGCCGACCTCTTGCATCCCAGCCACGAAGGGCGAGGTGCTCTGCTCGCGGCGCCGCAGCGTCGCACTCGCCACCGAGCCGTCCTCGAGGTCGTTGATGTACGTGTAGTCGCCGCTGGCCATCATCTTGGTCTACCGTGCGTGTGGAGGGAAGGAAAGGAGGAGAGGGGAGGGGCGAGCACTAAGGCTGGGCGAGGAAAGGAGAAACCAATGTGCGGAGAAGCCGCTCTAGAAAGGAATCGAAGCGTGCGGAGAAGCGTGAAACAGGAAAAACAGGACAACAACAACAACAGTATCGAGAAACGCAAAAGGACACACAAGCAGAACAAGATCGCTCCTCCGCGTGCCGGTCAGCTTGCTCTCCGTCGCTCGAAGAAACAGACCCAGGCAGGCAGACAGACAGGATCGCGACCCGTGACTGGGCAGAGCCAACAGCAGGAGGAAAGAACAGAAACTCGCAGGCAGCTGCTACGGCATACAAGCCAACGATGCACAGCTGTGACCAAGAAACGACAGAGAAAAAAAAGGAGGGCACGCACCCACGTACACACACACACGCACACACAGCACCGAAAACAGAAAAAAATGGAGACAGGGAGCACGGGGTGCCCAAGCGGGAGCTAGACTACAGAGTGGAAAGGGAGCACAGCAAGCCTGAAAGAGGGAGAGGGACACGCACGCAAACGACGCAGCGAGCACACGTCGACGCACACAGAAAAGGAAAAAAAAACTAACCAAAAAGGGGGTGTTTGGTGCAATGCACAATCACACAGCTACCAGACCGCCAGCACGGTTACAGGTCAGCACGAGACACAAACAGGGAGAGGGGGAGGGAGAGATACACAGCAATAGCAAGGAGTCCCGTACCGGAGACAGATACCGAAGGGCACCGTGGCCTGGAAGCACGCACCAGCTTCTCTTCTGTGAGCGTGTGACAGTGGAGTAGAGGCTCAACAGAGGAGGGAGAACAGAAAAAAAAAAGCGGGAGCTGATAAGTGGAGGGCGGGGGAGTAAGATGAAGAAGCAACAAATCGAAAGGCGGAGAGATACACAGAGAGAGCGAAGTGTGGCTGCTGTGATGGAGAAGGGGGGAGAGGCAGGGACGCGAAGCTGTTCCCACGAGCCGGCACAAGCCACCGCACACACACACGCGCGCGCGAAGAAGACGGACGAGGGGAACGGAGAAAAAAGGTGGGGGCGCGTGGCTGCGGTTACACACACACACACACACACACACACACACCGGACAACAGTCTAATCACAAATGGGGGGGAAGGCGGAGCAAGTCGGACACGGCGAGAGCAGACGGCCACAGATACAAAAGACAGGCACAAGCGGATGGACCCAAACAGATGCCAAAGCAAACAAAGGGAAAAAAGAAGCGCCGTGGGGGGTAGGCACAGGTGCGGCGACGAAAAGAGTGCGAGGAGAGCAACGACGAGGGTGGGGAAAGATCAACCGGAGTGGGGGCGGGGAGGGGGGGAGGCTTTCCAAAGACAGGCACGTTGAGGACCGAGCGAGAAAGCCGCAAAATGCACAACCACGTACGAGGACAGAAGATGAAGCAAGAGCCAGGGGAACCAGACAAAACCGCCAACAGAAGAGGTGTCTCAAACGGCCAGGAGAAGAGGAACAAGCCAACAAGCAAGCACAAGAAGAAGACCGCTGAAGGGGAAACGTAGTGGCAGACTCGCACGCACGTCAGCTTTGGGATCGCGACGCTTGTGGACACACACACACACACACAAAAGCACACACACAGGCGAAAACAGAAAAAAACAATAGTGACAGAAGCTGGAGAAAAAAAGAAGTGGCGAGAGGAGAAAGTGGACGAGAAGCGAGAGGGAGAGGCAGGGCGAGGCGAGGCAAGGGAGTGAGGGAGGCTGTGGAACAGGGCCAGTGGAACAAGGGGGAAGCAAGAACGAACAAAACCAGCTAGTGACAGAGGGTTCGAGAGCGCACGAGACAGCACGGAGTCGAGCGCTGAGGCGAAGCAGCGAAGCTGTGCACACGAGTTAACACGCCGTGGCCACTCTAAGCAGAGGAGGGGCAACGGAGGGGGGTATGCAGTGGACGAGGCGGAGGAAAAGAAGAACAAAAAAAGGAGCCACTGCGCACAGCGGGCACCAACGCAAAAGGAGAACAAAAAGAAAAACAATCAAGTGAAACACAGCAGAGGGCCAAAGCAGGTCGAAAGCGCACCAAAACAAAACAAAACACAGAGAGAGAGCGACAGAAAAACGAAGACGTACGCGAGCGGGGCTCCGCGTGCACAATGGAAACGTCAATATACGGACAACAGTCGGGAGGAGGTCTGGCAGGGTGCGGTGGAGAGAAGCACCGCGAGATGGGAAGACGAGGGGGGAGGATTGAAGAAGCGAGAGATAGGAGGCGGAAGAGAAAGGGAAGAATGGATCCAGAGGAGCAGAAGTGCCAAGCCAAGGTGCTGCACAGCGGCGGGCGGGCCCAAACGCGAGAGGAACGGGAGTGAAAGAGAGAGACACGATGGGCTGTCACTTCCACACGCACGTTCACAGACGCACAGATGGGAGAGAGGGGGGAGGGTTGCACACCGGCACACACTCGGACCAGCACGATGAGGCTTCCGCTAGAAGGGAAAAATGTCTTCTTTGCCTGAAAAGGGGGGAGGGAGGGAAAGCCCAGGGAGGGGGTGGCGAGAAAAGCGAAAAGAAAGAAAAGGCGGCGGTAGCACACAGAACAACAACAACAAAACAAAAATGAGTTCCTGACGAAACGAAGACCACGCCAGCGGCAGCAGCAGCAGTAGTAGTGGCACGAGCACGACGAGTCAAGTGGACAGGAGCGCCTGCACAGAAGCAGAATGCGGAGCGGGGATGAAGGGGGTTGCCAGAAAGAACGAGGACGAGGACGAAGACGGGGGAGGAGGAGGAAAAGAAGAGAAAGCGGGTGAAGCGTTGAGTCTCGTACGCTTCGGCCCTCGTGTGTGTGTGTGTGTATGTGTGATTGGGGCGCCGTGTTTGTCAAGCGCCAAACAAAGTGTTTAGACGACCAGAGCACGTACCACACAGGCAGGAGTCCACCGCACAAGTCACGTGTTGCCGCTTCAACGTGGTGCGCAGTGGGAGAGCGAAGCGCGTGAAACCCCCCCCAAAAAAAAAAGCCGGTCGGAATGGAGCGAGACGGTGGCAAGAGGCGAGGGGTACTTCGCTGTGTGTGTGTCTGTTCAGACAGTGGAGACGACGACAACAGAATGCGTCACCGCACCACACACACACGCGAAGAAATATGCACACTCCCAAGGAAGAGAACAGAGGAGAAGACAGAGATGGAGACAAGGCCACACAGACCAGTCCAAGGAAAAAAAGGGAACAACAGGGTTGCGCCGATCCTCTGGAGCGATCGCGCGCAGCAAGACCGGGACACAGAACCCAACGCCACAGCACAGCAAACACCGGTACAAGAAAAAAAAAAAAAACAATGGAGCGACAGGAGACGGCAAAAAGCGAACACGACAACACGTGGGGGGAGGGGCGATGCTCACCACAGCAGCAGGTGAAACACGGCAAGAAAAAAAAAGTGGCAGAAGCGCTGCCGGGGCACGCCGTGCAGGGACACACCAGAGACAGCGGACACGAAAAGGCACAAACCTCCACTGCAAAGCAGTGCGGGTAGAGGAGGCTGAGGCAAACGGACGAAACCGCAGTCGTGAATGGCTAAATGCGCGCTGGTCGTGATGGAAGAGAGGGAGGGGGAGAGAGAAGGAGAGCGAGGGGGGGGGGGAGGCACCGGGATCCACAACGGGGAGGCAGCCAGTCCACGGAAGCGATGCTGACTTGAGTCAAGCAGAGACCCTTTTCCAGTAACGGAGAGAGAACACCGCCGACCACAAACAAAAAGAAGACGATGCGCCCGCACGCGAGGGCAGCTCGAGAAATCACAAGAAAGAGAGAAGGACAACCAACAGATTCGGAGACGAGCCACAGCAGATGCCAACGGTGAAAGAAAAAAAAAAGGGGGGCACGTAAAGTCAAGCAGACGTAGCACAACGGGTGCCTCGCAGATACGTCCAGCACAAGAAGCGCAACGCCACGCCTCAGGACAGGAAAGAAAGGAGAGTTTGCCGCGAAGCCACAGAGAAACCTAAAGAGAAAAAAAAAGAGACGAGGTCGGCGATCAGCGACTCACAAACACACGCGCGCCGGCGAGCAAAGCAAAACGGAAAAGCAACAATGAACGTGTGCGACAGGGACAGAGAAAAAACACCCGCGTCGGGCTGAGAGGGGGAGAGCGAGAGAACAGGAAACACGTTGAGGAGCCAACAGCACACACGAGACGAAGGAATGCCGGGGGGGGAAACGTAGAAATCAGCGAAGGAGGGAAAAAAAAGAAGGCTCCGTTAGGGCTACAGCACCGTGTGAACCTTTCTTCTGTTCTTTTGTCGAACTTTGCTGTGTGTGTGTGTGCTTCGGCGTTGATGACGGCGAACTCACCACTGGGAGCGGGCGAAGGAGCTTAGGCAGTGGAAGAAGGGAGGCGAAACGTGGTTTGGGGCGGCAGGAGGGAAGGAGCGAGACAAAGCTGTTCTCGGTCCACTCCAGTGCCTAGACGGGCGAGGAAAACGACAGAGGGGCCCAGTGTGCGCTGCTCCGGCGAGAGCGCACGCGATCGCCTCGTGGCGGACAAAGCAGGCAAAGGGAAAAGGGGGAGGGCGACTGGTGTGGCGATTACGTGCTTGCCTCACGCAGGTGGCGAAAGGGAGGAGGACAAGAAGAGAAGAAGTGCGATGGTGCACTGCCTCTCTTTCTTTCTCTTTTCCGTTCTGCACGAGACGAGACAAACACGAGCACGTCGACCAACTAACACGCAGAGGGAACGGGGGCACTGTGCGTGAGCAGGACACCGCGCGCCGGCGAGGACAAACAAAACGGCAAGAGGTTTCGACGAGGGAAGAGCAGAGGTTCGAAGACAACAACAATACGGCGAGCAGAGCACCAAAGAAAAACAAACACGTTCCCGGGTCGCTTGGTGAGATGGCACCTTGACAGCCGGGACGCGAAGGAAGGGGCGCGCTCGTCTCTCTCTCTTTCTCCCTGTTGGAGAGAACTGTGCACACACACGCACGTGAGAGCGAGTCTGCCTGACGGTATGTGCTGGTGTGTGTGTGTGTGCGTGTTCGCGTGTGGTCGCGAGTGAGTGTTTGTGTGCGGATGTATGTTCGTACGTCGACCGCTACTACTTGACAGTTGTTGTTTTGTGTTTCAGCGAAGAAGAACCGCAGCAGAGGAACAAAAGGAAAAAAAAACAGCGAGGACGCGTGACGCCGGTGTGCCGCGCGGACAGATATGTGCGTGTGTACGAGTGCATACGCAGTGGGTAACGCGTTAGCAAAGACAGAGGGCAATGAGGGTGGAGTGGAAGAGAGGTTGATGGAGAGTACGCAACGAGGATTGGTGGCGACCTTGTTGGCCGCTTGCCATCCGCTGACACCAGTATTGTCGTACTTGGGGGAGGGGAGGGGGGGCTGGGATGGCCGCACCAAACTGCGCGCAGGCGCCACCTCATGCAACCGCGTTTGGAAAGCACATCACAAGGGAGCAGAGGAGTGGTCTTGATGGGGTCTTGTCATTCTCACGCCACCTGACAGCAGCTGCGTCTGCTTCACTGTGCCCTCGCTATCTTTTCTTTCTGTTTTCTGATCTTCTGTGTTGCACATCGCCTCAGACTGGGGTTGCGAGACACCCAGAGCATGAACACATACACACACACACACAAACCAAGCCACCGCACTTCCGCGCAATGGCGCGCACAAGCCCCCACCCAATCACAAGCACGAGTGGACAAAAGGTGCCGTCGTGAAGCTGGACAGTGGCAGCCCACAACGACAAGACCAGCACCCACGCCCCAAATGGAAGAACGCACTCACACACTCACACACAAGAAAATGGCGCAGCGGGAACTAGGAGAAAAAAAAGACAAGGTTCCATCAGAGACCGCTGCAGCGTGGGAAAAGGGGGGGAGAGAGGGCAAGAGAAAGAGAGCGCGTAGCAGGGAAGGGAAAGGATGAGTGAAGGAATGAAGGTGACAAGGGAGGAGGGGTGAACTACGGGGGGAGAGGGAGAGAGGAAGCGGGAGGGAATCCAGTCACTGCAGTCTGTCTGGGTGTCTGCGTCTGTGCGTTTGGTGCCTCTCTCTGAAACGAGGCGCAAGCAAAAGGCAGGAAAAAAAAACGTTGAGAAGACGGAAGACCAGGCTGCTGTGGTGAAAGGAGAAGAGAGGTCAGCGTTTCGGCGGACGCGAAGAAAAAGAGCAAAACGAAGACGGAGAAAACGCAACAAAAAGCCGGCGCTTCTTCGTGTGTGTGTGTGTGTGTGTGTGTCTAGCTGTTCCGCCTTTCGCTTGGGCGCGATGAGGGGAGCGGAGCAAGGGGAGGAGGAGTGGTGACCCAAAGCGGACAAGGAGGGAGGAGAAGCGAAAGAGAGGGAGAGTCTCTCACGCGAACTCGACAACAGACGAAAACGCAGAAGAGAAGGGCCACAGGAGAGGTGGAGTCTCTGAAGGTGGAGAGAAGTGGGGGTGCTAGACAGCCGCACCTCAGCGCAGGACGAAAACCCTAGTGAACGACTAGTAGGCTGCGTGAGGCCAGCTGCGGCAGCGCAGCGTCCCACTCCACCCCACCCACTCCCTCTTCGCCCCCTGCTCGCACCTCGAAGCAACCGAAAGGAACGCTGCTATCACATGACAACGCACACGCACAGACGGCTAAAGAAAAGGAAAAACAACGGATGCCACGGCAAACAAAGCTACAGGAGGGGCAGAGGAGTCCGACACAGAAACAAAGAGCAACTCAGAACAAACAAATAGGCGGCATCAGAAAAAGAAGGAGGGAGTAAGGGGGGAAAAAGGAGCTTGCCTTCGCTCGCTTTTTTTTTTGTTGCTGTTGTTGTGTGGGTCAGGCGACGAGCTCAACCACCACAGCTCGGGCCCGTAAAGTCGTGAGCCGCCTTTAGAGTGCCGGGAGGCATGGGAAGGGGCGAGGCGGAGAGGCGGGGGGGGGGGGCGAAGACAGAAAGAAAGGAAAAGACGAGAGACTCCTCAGATGAGGAGAAAAGAGCGCAAGGCAAAGAGCGGTAGGCAACGCGGTGCACCATGGGTGCGCACCCACGCACGTGACCAAGCACAGAAAGAGAACAAAGCAGAGAGAGAAACACATGACATGGGAAGCAGAACCGGAAACGGTAGCAGGACTGTCAAGTGAAAGCGCAGCAAATGGAAAAGAGACAAAACGGGTGCCGGCAAAGCGGCACCACAGGTCAAGACTGACAGAAGAGGTTCACGCCGACGCACAGAGAAACACACGCTCGCTTTGGAAGGAGCCTGGAAACCAACACTAAGGCAAAGGAGAGAGAGCCGCGGAACAAGAAGGAAAGGCAGAAGAGGAAGGCAAAGAAGGTGGAGCTAAAACACGAGAGGAAAATAAGAGGTTCAAAAAGCAAAGAGAAACCAAGAGACACGCACAGACAGCCAAAGCGAGAAGAAGGCGACAGACGAAAGATCCAGTGCGGAGGGCGACTGGCGAGAAGGAAAGACGAACACACATGCTAACGTGTCAGGCGCGAAGCTGCACGGCAAGCACCGCCTTGACCTCTGGGTGCAGCGTGCGTCCTGCAGTACTAGTGAGGGCGGGTAAGGAGTATGGGGAGAAGGGGCAGAGTGCCCGCGGTGTGCCTGCGCAAAGCGACCGCCAACGCACTCTCTTCCCCTCGACCCCACCTCAAGCGGTGTTTCCCCTTACAGCGTAAATAGGTGGCTTTGCCATAGGAGAGGAGAATGCCATACTGCGGTTCTGAAGACGAGTTGCCTGCGCCTGCACACCCATGTACGCGGTTGCGTGCAGTTTGTGCGAAGTCGCCAAGAAACCGCTGGAAGCGTGAGCAGGCTCAAGGCGTAGGACGGAACAGCAACCTGTATCAATTCGTCTGTTTGTCTCTCTCGTGAGAGTCAGGGGGGCTTCACTTGGATAGAGTGCGAGAGCCGAGGAGGTTTGCGTGGGAGCAGACGGAGGACACGCATGAGCACTCCCCTGAGGCACCACAAGAAAGATGCACGCTGGAACAGAGCGAGGGCGAGAAGGGTCTGGAGGGTCACAAAAAAAAAAATGACAGGAAGCAGGATGCGAGGCAAACAGAGAAAGAGTGGAGAAGGATGAGGGCAATGTACAAGCCGCACCAATGCAGCGACTCAAGCGTCTAATCAAGGCAGTGCAGACCGGTCAAAAGGCACCGAAAAAAAAGTTGGTAGTGTTCGCTGCGAGACCAGAGATTGACCCTGTACAATGATCAGAGGATGAAAAGGGCAGAAGAAAAAAAAGACTCGAGACACATTTGAGGCGGACGCGAACTGAGGAGAAGAGGAGAGTAACAAAAAAAAAAAAAAGAGGAACAGGTGGAGGAGAAGAAGGTGAGCGCGACAAGGATCGAAACATTGGGGGTCGCCTACGCCACGCGAAGATGCAGTATGAAAGAAGTTCCATTGGAAGCACACACAAACCCACGGGGACACACTAGAAAATCACACAATAGAGCAGGAGAGAGGGAAATAGCGGAGATATATACGCGATCAAAGCAACGCGTGCGAGGCAGAAGAGGGAGAGAGAAAAAACACATCCGCACGCAGCGAACGCCCCCCTACACGACAACTTGAGCATTCAAATGTGAAGGGAAAATAAAGTCGCGGGGCACGCTTCATTGCAGTGTACGCGTCACGCCCTCTGGCGCAAGCGAATAGTCGTGCAAGAAGCGGCTGCCAGGACTACCGCGCGCAGCAGTCAGTGAAGGCGGAAAAAAAAAAAGGCGTATCTTCAAGTCCGACCCGCGACGAGATAATGCAGAGCTTGAGAGCTGTGCGAGACGCCGTTTGCACGTGTCCACCTTCAGCAATACACCTCCCTGCGCTGTGTAAACTTGCTCTCGCCATGACAGCGCATCCGGCTGCTATTCTCCTGTTTCCGTAGTCAACTCCGTGGTGCGCCACCATAGTGGCTCGTCTTTGAGAGAGGTGGACAATTCTGAAAAAGATCTCGAAAAATAATAGGCGCTGGTGTGAAAACAGCTAATACTGAAGAGAAAAAAAAACTGTACAGATTTCATATTTTTCTTTTTGCGACGGGGGGCTCGAAACAGAGCGAAACAGCCGTCACAAACAACAAGACGCAGCCCGTGCAAGAGGAAAACAACGGCAAGACAAACAGACACACTGCCCACGCCTTTGTCGTTGTTTTTTTCTCTCTCTGAGCTTAATCGCTCACACAAATTCAGCACCGGAGAACCTCAAACCAGGCGCAGTCCCACGACGACGGCCGATGGTAGCCGGCGACGTAAGCTGCTGACCTGGCATGTACACGCCACTCGATGGGCCGCGCGGCGCGAAAAAGAACGCGTCCGGCTGTTGTTGCGCCTGGGAAGTGCCGGGTACCGGCGCGGACGCGCGGCGACGGACTGGACGCATCAATTCCTCCTGCGACGACTTCGATTGCGTGGAAGCTGTTGTTGGCGTCGGCGACTGAGTGGCGCCGGCGAAATAGTCGTACGAGCTTGATTGCGCAGAGGCCCAACTCTGACGAGAAGGAGGGCAAGTTGACGCGGAAATCTCTGCAATGCAAACCTGTCGTGATCGCCGCGGTGCCGCAGCAGACGGCCGCCTCGACGTGGTGCGTCTGTCGCTGCTTGTGGAGTTGCTTTGCGTTGAGCTATTGGGTGCCGTCGCGCGGCGCGGGCGCGGCGGAGAAGGCGCCTTTACGACATACTCGCCGTACGGTTTCGGGGACTCGGTTGCAGAGAAAATATTCTCACCAGCAAAGCTGGTGCCTAAATCGGGTGACGCGGCCGCAGACGGAGCGCTCCCAAATTCGCTTTGCTCTACTTTGGCTTCGGGAATGGCAAAGCTGCTTGCATACCGCTGAAAACCTCCGTCGTCTGGCTCGTACCCTCCCGTGATGTCTGCCGAGCTGGCTTTACCGTAAAAGCTCCCCGGTGGATTTTGCTGCGTTCCTTGTCCGTACAGGCTGCCGTATTGGGAAATGCCACCAGAGCCACCGCCACCCGCGGCGTTCCCGTTGAAGCTGTACATCCCGTACAGCGACGAGCCGCCGTTGTGGGTGTTTTGATCGTAAAAGCCACTTTTTGCACCACCGTTGAAGACACTGGAGTGCCGCCTCAGATACCCGTCACCGGCAAAGCTCCCGTACCGCTGATAGTCAAAAGCACTGTCAATGCGTGCCAGCGAGTCGTCTTCTGGCTGCGGCCGCTGGGACAGCTGAGAAACACCAGGCGGGGCGCCGCGAAAACTACCAGAGTACTGCCCGCCACGAAATGTGAAGCTGTGTTGCGGATACGATTGCTGTTGTTGCTGCTCAATGCCGTACGTGCTTTGCGCTTGCTGCTGCGGCGACGGCTGTTGCGGCTGCGCATTGTACGCACCCTGCCATGCCGACGCAAACGGACCAGCGCCAAAGCCGAACATGCTGCCAGTCCGCTGCAGCGTGTAAGGCTGTTGCATCCGCGCTGCCGCCGTGCGCGGACGCTCGGGGTACGCTGCTGCAGTGCCGTACATCTGCGATGGGGTTCGCTGCTGCCCCGCATAAGGTCCCTGCATCGTCATTTGCCCTTGCGGTGTGTGGTGCGATTGCGGGGGAGGCTGTGTGCGTGGCGTGCACGACTGCCGGCCGCTGTAAGGACCAAAATTACCGCGCGATACAACCGGCGTAATTGGGAGTCCTGGCACTGGTGACTCTGTCGAGCTCGAGTCACTGCCCTGCCTGAAAGATGGAGTGCCACCCGCCACATCCAGCTGCTGAGGCGCGTAAGCAGCATGTTCATCGGCTGGGCGCGAGAGACGGCGGAGCTGGTCGTACGCGGTAAGCTGCGGTGTGGACTGTGGAGTCATCGTATAACCGTTGCCTGTGTACACATGCTTGTATGGCGCCATGTAGCTACCTGGCTGCTGACCTGCGTTGGCGACAGCAATACGATTTGCCGGGCTGTAGCAGTACAGGTTCTCCTGCACCTCGCTCCCGTACATGCTTCCACAGCGCCACATTTTTTTCAGCGCCTTTTGCTTCGCGGTTTTCCTTTTCGTTGCCACAGAGATCTTCTTAGCTTTCTGCGGTTGTTTACGAGCACGATCGGGAAAACACAGACGAAGGCAGCGGAGTGGTGCGCAGAGTCGGAGCAACTACGAGGCGGAAAAGATGGCACGGACAGATGTGAGCAGCGTCACCTTGCGAGAATCGAAAAAAAAAAAACAAGCCTGACTTGTTTCAGTCTGGCTGCCGCAGTCCCTGTACTGGTGCGGGGTGGAAATGGGAGCAGCTAAAAAAAAAAAAAATGAATGAAAGGGGCCAGGTACCAAGCCACAGGTGGAAGCGCCAAGGAGTCGATATATAGAATGGCGTGGTTGGGTCCTTCCTGTGGAGGCGCAGCGGCGCGTCGAGGGGAAGCGTTGTGTGTGTCCCACAAAATTAAATAATGTGAGTGATTGAGGCAATGAATATGGGTCGTCGGCTCTGCGGGAAAGCTCGAGCACCTTTGAAAGCGACGTGAGGAGGAGTGAGTGAGGAGAAGAGGAGGAGCAGCACAGTTTATGTAGAGGTTTTTTTTTTTTTACGGGGGCATCTCAAGCGCGATGCGCGTTCTATTGTTGAAGCACACGGCTAGGTGTTTTTTTCTTACGAGTGCGAATGTTGGTCAAGGGGCTTGGTGCAGAAGGCGGCACGGCACTACCGTCGCTGACTCGAGCTGCTTGTTCCTCTTTCGGCAAAGTGGCGCCGTGCGGCGGTTGCGTTGACGGAGGTGTGCGGCTCACGAGACACCCGAGATGTAAACCGCAGTCATCCGTCGAGAGAAGGCATACTGAGGTGCCTGCTGCGACTACCGCGGCGTGATCTTCGGCTAGAGAAGGAAGGGTAATTTTTTTGCTGTTTTTTTATTCTCTGGAAAATGAAAAAAAGGCGCTAACGTGCAGCTCAGGTGCTTTGCTGAAGCACTGTTGCCGACGTGTTTGAGGACGGCGGGAAAATGCGCTAAAGCTAGGAGATGTGGAGTGAAGAGGCGACTTCAACCCGAGAAATACTTGCGGTGCGGATTATTGTGAGATGGAACGGCGTTGTCGTGGCGACAAGTAGCTTTTCCGGTGCGGTCTCCTTGTGCACAGCACCCCAAGGCACTTCAAAAGGTGCGGCAGGGCTGCTCCTCAGGTTTTGGGCGCCCCACCCACGCCGGAAGTGCTACATTGGTCCCGCTGTGGTGTTGCTCCCCTTTCCAGAGTGCAAGCCGGGCCCTTCTTGGCCTGCGAAAGCGTGAGGCACGGACTCCCAGCACCGTGCCCGTTCTCGGCCGAAACTCCAAGGTGCCGCTCGTCTCGGCGAGGGGCGGTGGGGGGGGGGCCACTCCAGGCAACTGTTCTACCGTGGGAATGGTGTTTGTGTGACGCCGTTGTGTCTGTCAGGGGGTGGTGG
>JASAOO010003165.1:0-26323 GCA_030849075.1 Zelonia costaricensis | reverse complement strand
CCATGCTCACCATCGCCTCCGCCTTCTGCGTTTCCCGTGCCTTGAGCACCGTAGCGATGCAGTTGCGCACCGACACTGTCACGGCGCGCAGAAACGCCTGAAAGTGCGTTGACGTCCCCCACGACACGCGGCCACCCGGGGCGGCGATGCAGCCGACCAGCTCCGAGTGGAACCACAGTGGAATGTACAAGGTGTTGGCCACCGTGAGCACGCTTCGACCCTGCGCACACTTTCCCAGCGGAGTTGTGTCACTCAGCAGAGCGGCCGTGTCGTTGACGGGGTCCCACAGAATGTTGTCGTTGGTGTTCATCATATAGGTGCGGACGTCGTGCGCCTGCACTGTGCTGGCGATGCGGGCGTTGATGGCGGCAAACAGAACCTTGGTGTCCTTGGTGAAGTCGCAGCACTCCTCGAGGAAATCGACGATGTCGGCCTGCGGCGTGACTGGCGCATCGGTGCGCTCGCTGAGCGCATTCATGAATAAGTCGTCCTCTTGCGGGCGTGTGGCGGCGCCGTTCGCGGCGGAGCCCTGCGCGGTGTCGGGGAAGGCACTGCGCAGGGCCTGGATCGCCTTCAGCTCCGCCATGGAGAAGGAGGTACCGGTGCGCCGGTAGCGTGCGAGAATCGACTGGCACAGCGCGACCGCCTCGCACAGGTGGTCGGAGCCCGCCCCGCCGCGGCCCGCGGACGCGGGGGACTCGAACTGGTAGTACATTGTGCAATAGTGAAGGCAGAAGGTGGCGTCTGTGTTGTCTCGCGTGAGGAGGTCGGGCACTGGGCACCAGGAGGAAAGGCACGGCGAAGGCACGCCTCCTTCGCTCCGCAGTAGAGTCGGGCGAAGAAGAGGAAAGGAAGAACGAGACAGCTGAGCTGAAAAGAAAGAAGCGGCAGAGGGGGGTGCCAGTGTGTGTGTGTGTGTGTGTGTGTGTGTGTACAAAAATGTATAGGGGTTTTCGGGGGGTGGGCGAAGGGCGCGGGGTGCGACAGAAGTCAGCTCCCGTGGACGAGAAGCTTCGCAGCCGAGAGGCAACAGGGCACAGGGTGGGGACAGTGGGCCAGAGAGCGACGACACGGAGAGGTGCAGGCGGGAGAGTGGTGAAAGCCAAGGCAGTCAGCAGCGGACAAGCCACACAGACGGGGGCTGACGTAGAGGTCGAGCACGCGCCGAGGATGGTGCGGCAAGTGCACCCCTATGTGGGAGGCGGGGGGCAGACGGAAGGAGGCCGACTGCTTTAACTGCGCGCAGCATCAGCAAAGATGGTGATCTGGGCAACCAGGTGCTCAGAGCGGCATCAGCCGCATGCCTCGCGGCGTCCCTCACGCGTTCTCACACGCGCCAGGCCCGAACAGGAAACTTCTGTGGTTCTGCAGTGGAGGATGGGGGACAAGTCGCGCACGCTCCTCGACCACGACGCGCCTGCGCGTGCGCCGGAAGCCGGGCCAGGGCAGCAGAGGTGCGCAGGAGAAAAGAAAGCAAAACCCGCTCATGCGGCCTCGGCGCGAACACCTAGCACGCCGTGCGCCGGCTACGCAGAATGATGCAGGGCGCGGTGAGTGCACGTCCGTCACGAGCCCCCCGGTCCGTTTCAGGCAAAGGCGCGTCGGACGCCCTGCTAGGACGCGCCTTAGACGTACCGCTTCAATTCTGTGGCCCACGCTGAGCAGATTGCGGCCTCGGGCTGCGCTGACAGTCGTCATTGCTGCCCGCGCACACGCGCGCCGACGGACCGCCTCTTGGCAGAGCACGTAGCTTGGTGAACGCGCACCCGCGTGCGCTGGACTCTATCTGTTTCGTCTATGTCATCTCTACGACGCAGTGGCACAGCAGTACCTCCTGCGCTCTCCGCCGCATCGCTCTCTCTAGGCCTCCAGCCGGGGCCGCCTACAGGAAGCTCGCGAGCTGCGCGCGAATGTTGTCGGCAAAGCTAATCTTGCGCCGCGACGGCGTGAAGGCAGTGGCGTGTGGTGCACTGGTGGGAGCTGGGGTCTTGCGGCGCCGCACCATGTGCCTCGTGATCATCTTCTGCCGCATCGCCGTAGCAGGGAGGAGCGCCTCGGGCGTGAGGAGGTGGCGGGGACCGCCGCGCCGACGCATCGGTGACGCGCGCCTCGTCTTTGCCGGACTTGCGGGCTCCGCTACCGTCGGTGCGGGTGGCGCGTCCTCGGCGGCCTGCGGCACCTCAGCCAGGTCCGCTTCGTCTTCCTCCTCGGCGGCAATAAAGTCCTCTGCGTACGCATACACGTCGGCACTGTCGCCACCGCTCTCCTCCTCCTCCGCCTTGACTGTCGCCGGTGCGGTGCGCAGCGCCGCGGTTGCCGGCTTCGCCGCTGCCTTCGCCTTTGCTCCAGCCGTGCGCTTGTTCGCGGCGGGGCTCAGGCGCCGACGCGCTGGCGCCGCCGCCGCCGTCGCAACAATCGTCGCGTGCGGGCGTACGGGCCGTGTGCGGCTCTTGCGAGACGCACCTCGCGGCAGTGCTACCGCCTTCCCCGCTGGCGCTGCCACAAGCCGCTGTTGCTTCGGTGCCGGCATCGATGCGGGTTGCGCCTGCTTTGCCTGCGGGACGGCCGCGGCCTCCACGCGTCTCGCCTTCGCGCGCACCACCGCACGGGCGGCGGCGGTGCGGTGCGTGCTGTGCCGCGTCTGAGCCACCTTCATCTTTAGCGCAGGCTTGGCTACAAGCTCACGCGGAACCTCCTTGATCGCCTCCATCACTGTTGCCACTCGCGCATTGCGGTTGCTGACCGCCTCGGTCGGCAGCGTCGTGTCTACGCGGTACACAGCCAGCCGCCGGTTCCTGTCCCTTGGGCGCAGCACCGCCGCGCGAGTCAGGACGTCGTCGTACACGCTCTGGCAGTCGCGCGTCTCGGCCAGCATCGTGGCCACGCTGACGTCGTCCAGGCAACTGCTGATGCCGTACGTGGTGGGGTCCATCTTTGTCGTCGGCGACAGCCGACTCGCGATGAAGCAGCCACAGTCGGAGCTGCGGCGTTTCTCGAGCCGCTCCAGGCTGCGGCGGGCCCGGAAGAAGATGCCGTCGCGCGAGCGGTCGGTGTTGAGGATGCTGCGGTACAGCCTGTGCTGCGCCGCGTTGCCGCCGAGGTCGATCTCGATGCCGCGAAATGCCGCGAAGAGCCGCATGATGTCAAATCGCCTCCGGTTGAAAGAACCGCAGCGCAGTGCGCAGTACGTTTCGAAGAAAGGCGCCTCGACATCGGAGATGGGGGCGAAGACGTTGCGCAGCTGTGGGGAGAGGGTGTCGTACCGCTTCATCACGTACTCCTCGCCGGAGACCGTGACGTTGCGCACGAAGAGCATCCTCGTTAGGGCAGCAAAGGCGCACTGCCGCGTCGGCGCGACCGAGTGCTGCATGTCTGTGAAGGAGTCGAACAGCGTCATGCTGGGGTTGGCAAACCGCAGAAATTCAGATGTCACGTTCTTGTAAGACCGCTGCTTGCTCGTGCAGAACGCTTGCACCTGCAGCTTCGCCTTTAACCGCGCGGTGTCCTTTGCACTCAGCGCCCGCATCGTGGACCTCGCGAGGAGCGCCGTGAAGGCGCCGTCGCCGGCCTGCAGGAGGGTCCCATCCGTGCTGAAGAGCCGCATCAAAAGGTTGAAGGTGTTGTGCTTCTTTTCGGGATCGCTCGCTTCGAGGGCGTTGAGTTGCAGCGCGCGCCCGTTGTACGCGGCGCGACGACGGACCGGAAGCTGCCGCCAGAGCGCGGACATGACGCGCATGTTGGCATGGCCGCTCTTGAACGAGTCCGCCCGCAGCACCCGCTTTTCCTTTTGCAGGTCCTGCGTGAAGAGGTTGAAGCCCGTCATCTTCGTGCGCGCGGCGCTTGACGGCTGCGCGGCCGCCGTGCGGCGGAAGCTCCGGAGCATCGGCTAAGCCGACGGGGTACCGAGGACGACGCGTGACGCCTAGCTCTGGTGGCGGTCCGGCACGACGCCCGGGGCTGCAGGATGAGGGGGGGGAGAAGAGAAGGTCCGGCGAGAATAGGATGATCTGGGCTCTATGTTAACTGTATGTCTAATGGCGCCGTGCGTCGAGTAGGAACACGAGCTGGTGAGCGTGGCGGTGGGGTTCGAAGACGGCCGCCCAGCGAGGTGGGGCCAAGGGAGAAGGAGGCAGGAGGCAACGGGCTGTGCTTGTGTTGCCCGTTTCCTGTGGCTGCCGCTGCGCAACGTGGAGATGCCCGCACACACACAACCACCCGCACAAACAACCACGCACACACACAAACGCCAAGGTGGTGTTGGGATGCTGACGGTCTCCAGTAGGCGCACCAAATGCAGAGAAGCGCTGCGTGGGTGGCACCGCCGTCAACGCAGAGTGCGACCACACAACGGCGCGTGGTGTTGTGGATTAGCTGTGGACGCACACGAAAGAAGGAGAGGAGAAGCCCAGCGGGGTGACAAAATCGAAGACATCGTGCAGGGCAGACGCCCCCCGTCCATCATACAGCACGGCACCGCTTGTGCGCAGAGCTCAGAGAGCCGGTAGCAGTACGGTCGACATCGCGCCCCCTCCCCTCCACCTTTAGCATTTGCGCAGTGGAGGGCTCCGCATAGCAGCGGCGCAGCAGTGAGGATCCTGCGCCTGCGACCAGAAAACGAAAGCCGCTGCGCGCCGATCCACGACGCGGAACGGCGTGTCCGATGCACCCTGGCGAGGTGGCAGGGCCTCCTGCACCGTCCAGGCAGCGCACGGCAGATTGCTAGCGCCGCACCGTCCCAGGGTGCCGTGCGGGCCACGCCCCTGGCGCCTTCGGTCTCCGTGTTTTTCTCAGTTTTTTTTGTGATTCTCTTCTTGATGTGATCTGCTGTGCACAGCCCGCGTCCCATCGCCCCTCCCACCACACCTCCCCCCCCCCACCACGACGCGCTGAGCGGGCAGTCCGTGGCCGCGTGGAGAGGCCCCCAGGCGAGAGGCCGGAGACTGATTGGCGGGTCCGTGACGCCGGCGCGGTGAAGACGCGCTCTTGCTAGGGCGCAGCCGGCCCGAGTCCGCGGAGCAGCATGAAGTGCGTCCGGTACCAGAGCCGCCCGCCCAGCGTGGACTCCTCCAGAATGAGATCGCGGCACTGGAAGGAGCGGCGCAGGCTGTTGCTCGCCACGAGGGAGGGCAGCCAGCTCAGGTGAATGCTGTAGTCGGTGCGCTCGGCCTTCTGCACCATACGCGACTCGAATACGCGCCAGCAGAGAAAGCGGTTGTTGAGCACGAGCGCGGTCTCTTCGGTATTGTCGCTCGTGCGGTGCCGCCAGCTTGACCCAGCGAAGACGTGCGCGCACAGCGTCGTCAGGAAAAGAGACGACACAATGCGCGGGGTGTAGTGGGACAGCGGGGCATGCGCGGGCGTCGCGGACGGCCCGGTCGCGGCGCTCGCCGACTCGCGCGCTGGTGCTGCCTCGTAAAAACGCGAGGGCGTATGCAGCACGCGGGCGATGCGGCCCACCTCCGTGTCGAGGGTGCAGATGGAGTTCCAGTACTGCAGCGCCGGTGCACGCGTCGCACGCCGCAGCTCGCGGTCGTACATGACGAGCCCAACGTACATGGAGAGCCACAAGCGCGACAGCAGCGTGCGGCCGGTGCGGTTGCGCACCACGTAGGCACCCGTGAAGCCGACGAGGAAGCTGGTGTCGGCGAAGCGGTGGTTCATGTCGTCGAGGCAGTCGCACGTCAGCCTCCAGTCCACCTTGTTCATGGGCACCGCAGCGAAGACGCGGGCTCGGTCAACGATGTAGAGAAGCCGAAAGAAGTCGCGCTCGCGTTCGTGCTCGAGGCGCGCGGCCGTCTCGCTTAGCGAGCACGACGAAACGCGCATTGGTGACGTCCGGTGCAGTGCAAACGAGCGGGTCGGTGCTTGGCGGGGTGGCCGTACGTCGGAGGGAGCAAAAGGATGGAGAGGGACCCCCTCGCCACTCTGTGGTGGTGGGAGCAGGCGTGCAGTGGGGGCCGTGAGCGTGTGGCGCGTCCGAAGAGGTGGAGACGCAATGGGACGGGGAGAAGGCGAGAGTACAGTGGAGCATTGTGGAAAGCAGAAGCGGCGCGTGGCCAGTTCTGTGTGACAGGCAAGAGCAGCCGACTCGATTCACTGACACCGGCCCCTCCCCCTCACCCCTTCGTGGCTGTTTGATGGGTCCCCTGTCGCACCCCACGCCGCTGCGCCTCGCAAGGAGAAAAGAAGAAAACGGCGCAGCCGGCTGTGCGGAGCCGCGGCCTGCAAACGTGGTTGGCGTTCTCTGCATCGCGTGAGCTGTCCCATCATCCTCTGTGTGCAACACTGTAGCATGCACCCGTCTATGCGAGATCAAGAATCTTGAGCAGATACGCCAGACACACCTGGCGCGTTAAACCTCCCTCGGTCAATGCGTCGGCTCCCCGACAGGCGATCGGCAGCACGGGGCTGAGAAGCGCAACGACCCTCCCCCTACCCTCCCCCCAGCCGCGGTCGCGAGGTGCGATGTCAGTGACCGACGAGAGTGACGATGCCCTGCTGAATGAGGGGCTCAGCCTCTTCAAAGCTGAGAAACATCTGGTCGCCGGCGTTGATGATGATCGTCTTGCCGCTGACGGAGGAGCGGAACTCGTAGTGGCACCGACCGCGCACCTCCAGCTGGTGCACCGAGGGCGGCCGCCACAGGTACGAGCGGAGGTCCAGCGGGACGTCGAAGGAGGTCATGTACTCCACCATGGTGCTCTGGTAGTCGGCGAGGTAGCGGGCCTCGGCGCTGGAGAGGGTGCCATCCAGGAGGTTGTCACGAACGCCCCACCAGGCCTTGCGGATCTGCTCCTGCCGCCACAGCAGATACGTGACGACGCAGCGCTTGTCGCGCAGGCACTTGGCGCGGTAGTACTTCATGGAGCTGGCGTAGTAGGGCTGTGCGGGGTCGGCGTACGGGTTTGCCTTGATAGACTGCACGCACTCGTACGAGTCGTGCATCTTCTCCACCACCTCGCGCACCTTTTGGTCGTTCACGGGGCCCAGCGACCCGCCGCTGGCGATTAGGGCACGCAGTTCGCCCAGCAGTTCCGCCGAGGCGTCCTGCTTGTTGGAGCTCATCGAGCAGTGCGTTGGAAGTGGCCTCCGCTGTGGCTGATAGGAGGAGGGTGACGCCGTGGCACACGCGACACGAGAGCGCAGATGTGGATGCCATGAAAAGGACCCGCATGCATCCGACGGATGGGAGGAGCAGGAGGAGGAGGGGCACAGACAGGAGTGGGGCCAGGGGTCAAAGGGAGGGGGGGGACATGGAGCGCCACCAACGTACCAGTCAGCTACACTGATCGGCGCTCTGGGGGGTACAGAGGACAAAGCCAGAGCGAACCAGCGCCGGGACCAACGACGCGGAGACAATCGCATACCCTCTGCGACCAACGCTCCAGACATTCAGGAAGGCGCCACAGCGGCACTTGCATTTGTGACTGCTCACGCTTTGCGTGCCGTGGCGTTCGTGGCAGTGACGTCTCCTGCTGCTCCGAAGCGAATCGGCAAAGCGACGCCGACGCCCGCTGCTGACGCTCTTGAGGGTGCTCACGAGCGGGCGGAGAGTGGGGCTGCTCCACGCGCACGCTGCACTCTTCCTTTGGTTCCTTGAAACTGGATCACGGCTCGATGGCGGGGAGAAGGAGAAAAACGGCAAGAGCGCATCCGCGTTGAAATACACGAGCACGACGGCGTTCTGTACCGCAGTCCGACTGACCGACAAACACCTCGTCACCATCGACCTACGCGACGGAGCACGGGAGGAGACTCACGGCAGAACCTGTGCGGCTCACGGGGGAGAAAAAAAATGAAGGCAAAACGAAGAATCAAAAGTGAGGCGAATCAAGAGACGGTCGCCGAGTGGAGTCGGAGCGGAGGCGACACCGCGGCGGCGCACGCGCACGTTTTCCCTTTCGTGAGCATTTGGCGTTTAGCTGCTGCGTTGTTTGTTGGTTTGTTTGTTTGTGTTCCGGGTGTGCGGCTGTGCACGCCGCTGGCGCCTCTCACTGCCCTTCGGCGGAGTCGTAGGAGTTTCAATCGAGGTGAGAGGCCACGATACGCCGCGCCTGCGTGCAGGCGCTTTTCCCGGTTCCGCCACACCCGGGGGTACCGTGCAAGGCGCTGCAGCGGAGTGACACGGCCGAGGCGGTGTGGGGTGCAGGGTGCGGCACACACACAATCCCCGCCACCTGCTTCGACGCAAAGAAAGCCATCGAGTGGAGCGACACAGCCCCACGTGATACTCGCTGACCCACACAAACGCGCGCACACACACTCACACGAAGGGTGCTCTCCGCCTCCACAGGCGAAGCGGCCACGCACCTGGTTTACCGGACAGACTTCGGCTTGGACTGGTGACTGGGCGTCTCGTTCTGCTTCTTGGCGCCGGCGCGCTCGTGGTGCGCGTCCTCGTACTCCATGGCGCGGGCCTCGGCCGTGTCGCGCGGCGGCACGTTGTCGCTGTCCTCGTCGTGGTGCTTCGGCGGCATCGTGTGGATTACGAAGGGGAGCTTACAGGGGGGAAAAAAGAAGTAGGTAGAGGATGGTGAGAGGGGGGAGAGCTTGAGAAGAAGCGGTGGCTTTGCAAGTTCTGCGTGTGCGTCCGTGTTTGGGCGTGTGTTGGAGAGAGATGGGAGGGGGTGAGTCAAGGCAAGACGTGAGGAGACAAGAAACCAAAGGAGGCGCACGCAAAGCCATCGCAGCCGCGACAGCCATGGCAGTGGTGTCGGGCGCGCGCCGCGCCAACCGGGCATTCGGAGCGCCGCTTTGCACGCGCCACACTCGCATCACTCCGACACGGCGAGCAGCCAGCAGGTTTAGCGCGGTGGCGGAGCCGGCCGCGCCATCGCCCACGCCGCCTCGTTTTCTCTGAACAATTTTCGTGTGCCCGTGTGCCCGCTTTTGCGTGTCGGTGCTCCCCAATTCACGTGCGTCGCGGATTCGCTTTCCAGTGGCACTGGCGCCGCCGCACCGGGCTGCGCAGTGCAACGTGCAGAGAGTCGCCCTGAAGAGAGCAGAGGAGGCTCACAGCACGAGCAGAGTGTGGCTTGCGAAGATGCCAAGCGGCCCGAGCACCAGCTTGCATACCACGAAGACCGCCATGGAAAGAAAAATAGAGCAGGGCAGCGCCGGAAGGGCACGCAGGGTGTCACGGAAGAGCAGCAGTGACAGCAGCGTGCCCACCATGCCGGTGAGGACGCTGATCATGCAGAAGCTCCAGGGCACGAACCCCGACAGCGACGCGCGGCCGACGAGCAGGCTGTAGAAGATGAAGTCGCCAAGGCCGAGTTTGAACGGGGCAGCGTGTCGCACGGTCGTCGCGAGCGTCGTGTCGGGGCTCTGCGCAGGGCCGGCCGGAACGGGTAGTGGTGGCGCTTGCGTTGCGGGCCTCACGAGCGGTGCGACGCCGCCCGCGCTGTCGTAGACAAAGCCAGGGATGGGCTCCTGCCGCTCCTGCGCAACGCGGATGAGCAGGTGCAGTGGACCCTGCCGAGAGAGCACCGCGACAATGTCGTACGTGGCAAAGGTGAAGAGCAGCGCCCATGTGGTCCACTCCGGCAGCGCCGTCAGCGACCACGCAACGGAGATGGACGCGACGATCATGTACGCCTGCGTCACGGTGGGGTGTGCGTAGTAGAAAGTGGAAACGACGCCGACCACGCCCACGTTCCAGATGAACACGCCCATCGAGATGGCGTTGTAGGGAATCTGGAAGTACGTGCAAAAGAGGTCCAGCCAGATCCACAGCTGCAGGAAAAAAATGGACACTGCGGAGAAGGCCAGCCACGCGTACAGCACCACCTCCAGGTGAAAGTGGTAGAGCGCCACCATGGCAAACGTCACGACAACGACGCAGCCCACCACAATCAGCGCCGACGCCAGCGAGTAGACCACCTTCTCGCCCACCGAGTTCGCATTCCGCTCATCCACCACCGCCATCGCCGGCGCCTGGCCGTTTACGTAGATGGGCGAGAGGCACGTGACACTCCACACGACAGCCGCCATCGTCAACGTCACGGGGACCACGAGCGACACGAACCGCGCCCCCACACGGCGTGAGAGCCGCGCATCGTCCAAAAGCGGACCGCGCATGGCGTGGCGTTGACCTGCACGGGGCGTATGTACGCGAGGCCAATAGTCGCGGTGTGTGGATGGGTGGGTGGGTGCGTGGGTGGGTGTCTGTGTGCGGAGAAAGTCAAGGCACGCAGATGTGAACGGAACAGCGATGGACGGCTGCGTGGCCAGGCGGCGTTATTGCCTCACCAGTGTCGGAGCGGCGATCACGGTGCACAGCCCCCCTCCAGGGCACAAAGGAGCGAGTGTGCCTCGTGTGTAGTGGAGAGCAACTTGCTCACCCATTGTTTGTTTGTGTTCGGTACGTATGTGAAGTGCGTTGGCGGGGAGGAGGATGCAGTGTGCATGTGCGAGTGCAGAGAACCTCAGGAGCGATGTGGGAGCGGCAGTGGGGAACGCACGGCGAAAGGGACATTAGCGAATCGTGTGCTGACCCACAACAGTGCAGGCACCGCAGACCAGCAAGTCGCGCGATGTGATCGCACTCATCCTGTCGCTGGGCTCTTTCGAGTCCGTCTCGACTAGAGCGGTAGCACTGGCGAGGATAGCACGAGTGCCTCCGTGTCCAGCAATCAACACGGTTTAGGCCAGAGAGGTGCTCGCACACATACTGAGGCGTGTGGCCGTCGCGGCAGAAGCGAGGCACACACACACACACATACACGCACACACAAGACATCAGAACGTGTGCCTCCGAATTGACGCTTGTTGTGCTGCCGGTTGTCATCCGCTGCGCCGTTTCCATTAGTGAGCACCAAATACAGAGAGGCAAGAAAGGCTCAACGGAGGCGGGCGCACCTTAACAAGAGTGTGAAGACGGTCGCTCAAGCCGACGCCGACGTGACCGCGCCGACGTCGGAGCCGACGGAAGCGCTGTCGTGAGAGGCGGAGCAGCACGACACCAACGGCGGCGGTGGCGACGGTGCCCCGACCGCACTGCTTTCCATGTGCCTGCGACGTTTGTTGGTAATATGGCGTTGTTGGGCGGGGTCGAAGCCCTCCGCCGGCGAGTTCGGCAGCGCCCACATCGGTGTGGGCAGCAGATAGTCCTCTGGCACCATCTCGGCTGCTTTGGCAGGGTCCTGAATGAGGGCGTCAAACTTGTCGTAGTCAATCCAGCTGTGCACGTGGCCATCAATCACAAACCGGCGGTGCGCCAGCAGGATGCAGCCCGAGTGCTCGTGAACGCTTGCCACGCTGTACTGCGCCCCGTCACCGATGACGGAGCAGAGCTGCTCGGCAAACGACTTTAGCTTCGCCCACGACGGCACGTTCTTGATGCGCAGGATGGTGTTGTGGTTGCCCGAAAACGCAGGCGTGAGGCGCTTGATCTCGACAAAATGGGGCAGCCCGCGATCGAAGAGCTCCTTGTACTCGGCGAGGTTCTCCGCCGCCATGTTGAAGCCGTCGATCATCGTAAGTCGGAAGACGGTGCGATGCTTCTTCGCTCGCATGCAGTCAACGCTCGCGTTGAAGCGCTCCCAGTAGTCCGGCAGCACTGGGCGGTCCAGAATTTTCATGGTCGACCGGTTCGGTGCGTCAACGCTGAGGTACAGCTGCGTCACGGGGGCGAGTCCGCTAATGGCATCCGGGAACTGGCCATTGTTGACGAGAAACGTCGACATCGACTTGGCGTGCAGCAGGCGCAAGAACTCATTCACGTACGGGTACATTATGGGCTCGCCCACCAGCGAGAGCGCGCAGTGGCGCGGCGTCATGGCCTCCTCCAGCGCGTCGTCCGTCACCCCGGGCATCCCGCGCACGCCGTTGATGAGAGCCTGGTGACTAGAGATCATTCCCTCGACGATATCCTTCGGATCGTCAACCATCCACTTCCACTCCGCCGCCGTGGGGTTGGAGTTGAGCCGCCAGCAAAAGACACAGTTGTTCGCGCACGCCATGCTCGGCGTCGCCTCCATGCAGCGGTGCGACTTGATGCCGTACATCGTCCACTTGTAGCAGCCCCCGCGACCCCGCATCATTGACTTCTGCCAGCGACACAACTTCACCGCGCTGTGGCTGCCGACGAGGGAGTACATCGCGCCGAGCGCCTCCCGACGCTTCTCCGACAGCATCGGGCGGCACCCGACCGTGGTGCTTTTGTGCATCGTGGTGTGCACACGGCGTGTCAGCGGCTACGCTGCCCTCTTGCCCCTGACAGTCGCTGACCCTTTTCCCCTGCGTGTGTGGGGGGCGCACGGGGGAGGGGGGTCTCCGCTCAGCCGCAGGCGTAGATGTGGTGATCCAGTGCGCCGCCAGGTGGACGGGAGGACGGGGGAAGAACAGCCGGCGTGTGTATGCTGCGCGGGCGAGGCTTATTTCGCTTGGGCGGAGGAGCGCCCACAAATGTAGCCGCACCCGGAGAGAGGGCGCAAATGTGATGGAGAGGTGGAGGGACACGACGAAAATGCAGCCAGATCGACAGGCGAAGTACGGGGAGAGAGGGGGGGGGCGTGCCTGGGCGGAGACGCAGCACGTGACGGAGGAACACGC
Source organism: Zelonia costaricensis (assembly GCA_030849075.1). Taxonomy (NCBI): domain Eukaryota; phylum Euglenozoa; class Kinetoplastea; order Trypanosomatida; family Trypanosomatidae; genus Zelonia; species Zelonia costaricensis. The sequence goes on along the minus strand of JASAOO010003165.1, from coordinate 13,768 downwards.
GCGAAGAGCAACGCACGCGCACCACCTGCAGCACCGCGACAAGCAGCCTCACCGCGGCGTTGGGCTCTTTACTGCACACGGCGGCCTTCGAACGGGTTGCAGAAAATTCGGCAAGACCCCAGCGGTGGTGCAGCGGGTCGCAGAACAGGAGGGAAACAATCTACAGAATCTAGTCTCTATGGCGCGTGCGCCCTCACCGGCGACCGCAGTAGCAGCAGCAGCAATGGCGCGGCGGTTGCGTGGTGACTGCCTCAGGAGGTGTGGAGGAGGTAAACGGCCCGAACGCTGTTTTGCTGGTGTAGCGCAGAGTTTCTCGGGCGCCGCGGCGGCGGCTTCGCAACGGCGGCGTCGAGTTGCGTGGCAGCACCCCACCGCGCGTCGTGGAGGCGCCCGCTCTCGTGAGTGCACATGCGACGTCCGCTTGTGGGCTGGCGCTGCGTGCGCGGCGCGTTGTGCCGCTGCCCCGCAGGTGCGATGGTGGCGGTCCCGTCCGTGCACCCCTGCGGTGCGGGTGGTGTCCCGTGTGGGACGTTCCAGCTCAGTGCCAGCCGAATCTCGGTGAGCCCGGTGACCGGGTCGACGGCTTGCGCGCCGTACGAGCTCCTGCCCACCCCGGCGCTGCTCGACGGCTGGCCCTCTTCGACGGCGCGGATGTAGTCGCACCGGGTGGCGGTTAGCGCCAGAGGTGTGTTGCCGTGCCAGAAGGGCACGAAGTCTGACCCGCCTGCCAGCGCCCTCGCCTTGGCGCGCCGCTCGTGCTCGACCGACTGGAGTGTCTTCTTCGCCTCGAACGGGGAGGGGTTGCCGCGGAAGTCGACCTTGCAGCGTTCGTTCAGCCACTGCAGCTTCGCGAGCGTCCGCTCCTGCTGTGCTCGCTCGTCGGCGTTCATGGCGCCACCCACGACTGCGAGTGAGGACAGGTCAAGGGGGAGGAGGGGCGGGAGAGGTGCCCAAACGCGCGCCTACTTCACGTCGAGGTGGGATGGTGAAGAAGAGAAGGGAAGGGGAGAGAGGGAGGCGCAAGCGATGGCAAGGTAGAAGAGCTGCACGCAGCGCAGCAGAGCAGACCCCACGACTAGGACTCACATGCGTTGGTGCGGGTGCGTGACTGGCATTTTCTCTGTTCCATTGTTCACCGCGCACTGGCGGCTGCGGGGAGGAGGGGGGTGCAAGGCCTTCAGCGTCGGCTCACCGGCCCTTGAATCTCACGCAGGTGATGATGTTGCGCCACGCTGCCCTCTCACCGCGACAAGCTCGCAAACAAGCACACACAGACTGCACGGTGTGGCACAGCCAGCCTTTAGCTTGCGCCGCCAGAGTGCTGCCGCTATGGTGTCATGCAACTGATTTGATCAAAACTGTGGTGCACAGCTTCACAGGCACTTGTAGAGAAAGACCCCCACACACCCACGCACACCGACTCACTGACACAAACGAACGTTCGAACGAGCAGACGCGCCCACAGGCACACAGGAATATCGCTGGACATAACGGCCGAACCCCCCCCCACTCTCCACCCGTCGCTCAGCCCACCAGCTCATCCGCTACACTCATCAGCCGAGAGCCAAGCAGGGGCGGAGCAGCTCAATGGACTACGAAGCATCAGGACAGCCGAGGGCATCAGCGCATGGCGTGCACACGGGCTGTGGCACGCCCCACCGCGACTCTGGAATGCCCCGCACCTCGGCCGTGCATGCACTGCAAGTGATCCGGCCGCAGTTGTGGCAGTAACGCTTGCCGCGCAGGAAGCCGAAGGGCCGCTGGCACATCGTACATGCCGACACGCTCGTCTCGTCCACCCACGGCGTCTCGCGCAGCCACAGCTCTGCGACGCTCTGCTCTGCGACGGTGGCGAGGTTCACCGGCGCGAGAAAAGGGTGTCGTTTGATGTCCTCCATGCTGATGCGCGCCTTTGGGTCCTTGACCAGCAGCTTCCGAATGAGGTCTTTTGCGTCGGCGTCCATGCCGTCCGGGAACTCGGGCTCCTTCTCTAAGATTGTCTTGATCAGCAGGTACTGCGTGGACGCGTCAAAGGGGCGGCGGCCCACGAGCATGAGGTAGAGAACGCAGCCGCAGCCCCAGTAGTCGGAGGCGCAGCACGTGTAGCTGCTCTCGAGCAGCTCGGGCGACATGTAGTACGTGGTGCCACAGAACGTCTGTGCACGGCCGTTACCGGCCTCCTCGCCGGTGGCCTTGTCGTTGGCCGACTCACACACGACAGCAGTGCCAAAGTCGATCAGCCGCAGGTGCTTGTCAGCGGTGAGCATGATGTTCTCCGGCTTTATGTCGCGATGAATCACCGTCAGCGGCTTCGCGTTTGACCCACTCGACCCTGAGCCGTTCTTTTTGTCGCCGTGGTGGAGGTAGAAGACAGCCGAGAAGAGCTCCGCGATGGCGTGGCGGGCCGCTTCGAGCGGGATGTGACCCCAGCGCTCAATGCGCTTCAGCAGCTCGCCGCCATCGCACAGCTCCGTGACGTAGAGCAGGTCCTCGGTTGTCTGCATCGACGCGTAGAACTTCACAATGTTCGGATGCTCGCACATCAGCAGCATGCGCGTCTCGCGCCGCGCCACCTCGGCCATGCGGGTGCGCTCTTCCTCGGACGGGGCGTCGAGGATGGACCGCTTCGAGATGAACTTCACCGCGTACCGCACGTTGGTTGGCTTGTAAAGACCAATCACAACCTTACTGAAGGCCCCTGTCCCGAGCGGCGGACCAAACTCGAAGTCCGCCGCAGCCATCTTTGTTGGCATCTTTGCGTCTGCGCACCCCTCAGGGGCTTCCGTGGTGTGGGCGCGAGCGATCCAGAAAAGTCGCCAGCTGAATGCCTGAAGACGCGCCAGGCAGGGCGATGCTGCCCTGCTTGCCTAGAGTGCCGGCTAAGGGACGAAGTCGAGCTGAAGTGAATGTTTGGTTTCGTGCTTGTGTTGTAGTGCTTTTTGGGGGTGTGAGTGAGTGTGTATGTGTATGTGTATGTGTATGTGTGTTGGTGCGTGTGACCTTGCGAAAGTCGGCAAGGTACCGAGAACAGTCAGCTTCCACCTCGCCTCTTATGTTCCTGTAGTGTTCAGGCAAGAAGTGGTGTGCGCAAAAAGGCACCCTTGCGCAACAGCATGCACGTCGTGAAGTGGCAGAGGAGTCGGAAGGCGCGACGCAGAGAGGATCCGTGGCAGTTGCCGGTCGTGAGATCAGAGTGCGAACTCGCAGCGACGTCAACCGCGTCCGTCGAGTGCACAGAGACTCGCAGGAACTCAAGTCGGTGACAAACACAGCACAACACACACACACACACACACTCACGCCCACGCCCCTCTGCAAGTCACCAGAACCGGCTCCGGCCTCGCCGAGGCGGTGACGTCGGGCTGATGTTGCAGGAAGGCGAAAACGCACCGGCAAGAGAGCGAGACGGAGAGTCTCAACCAGTTCTGCTTGTTTGCTTGCGGCCGCAGTCTGGCGGTTCTGCTCTATCGGGAAGAAACACGAATGCGCAGGCCAAAAACAAAACAAAAAAGAAACGAAGCAGGGCACGCAAGCACCCGCACCGCAATGCCACAGCCTCTCCCGCCGAGAGCGCTGACGCAAAGCAGCGGCATCTGCAGCGCTGCAAGAGCAGCACCCGGGGAGACGGTGAAGAAACAAAAGAAGGGCGGGAGCCCTGCGAGTCGAAAAGCGGAAAGGGAGAGGAGGGGTGCACGGCGCGGCTACTCGTCTGGCGCATCTTGCGGAGCGGTGCCGTCGACTGCCGTGCAGGTGTCCACTAGCATTCTCGCCTCCCACTCCTCGATGGCCGCGCGATCGCGCCGCTCCGGCCCGCCGCGGCCCTGCTTCTTCGCCTTGGCCGCGATGAGCTTGAAGTACTCGTACACCTCAGCACAGCGCAGCCAGTGCCTGTACTGCTGGTAGCAGGACTCGGAGGTGAGCTGCTTCACGGCGCGCTCGGTCGTGTAGTTGAGCTCGCTGAGGCAGAAGGCGATGTTGCGCGCGACAGCGAGCTTTTTCTTGCTGCGCTCTGAGAAGGACTCGAAGCGCTGGCACAGCCGGTCTATGAGCGACTCCGTCGGCTTGTCACCCTCCACACGCTCGAGGAGGGTGCGCATCGCCAGCTGGAAGCGGTCGAACGGCATGAGGCCGCTCAGCTGCGCAACCAGTGGCGGGATGACGTTGCCAGTCTTCTCCTTCTCCTTCATGGCCAAGTTCTGCACAAAGGTGACAGCGTTGTTAGCGATCGCCTCATCAGGATCGGCGACCAGCTTCACGATGATGTGCAGGTGGTCCCGAATGCGCAGCATTTCGCCCAGCACGAGGTGCGAGCACACTTGAATCGTCACAGCACGCACACGGACGTCGTCGTCGACGAGCAGCTTGAAGAAGCCCGTGGTCGGCACACTCAGATACGGTCCGAGGAGGTTGGGGTGCACGCACGCCAGGTCGCCTAGCGCAATGACGACGTTGACCTTTGTCACCCACGACTCCCGCTTGTCGGCGACGATGGCGAAGAGCAGGTTCAGGTGCTCGCCGCAGAAAGCCTCGTTGACGATCATGTACTGGCACAGCGCCAGGACAGCGCAGACCCGCTCGTACGGCCGGTCCGCGCTCACGGTCGCTTTCTTGCGGCACGTGCTGACAATAGTGCCGGCGAAGCGCGCCCAGATGGAGCCAGGCGAGATGATCGCCTGCTTCCGCTTCTGCGCCAGCTGCTGGATCTCGTGCCGTCGGAACTCGTGCGAGCCCAGCCCAAGCTCCTTGTGCATCGAGTCGGCCTGCTCATGGGGTGACGTCGGCGACCCGTGCGCCGCCTTCACCGGCTCCTCCAGCGCCTTCAACTGCACCTTCTCTGCCGCCTCCACGGCGACGAGCTGCTTCAGTGCGGTGTGCCCAAGCAAAAAGAGACACTGCGCCTTGCGGTTCGGACCGGTGCCGTCCAGCTCGCGCGCACCGTAGTACTCCAGAACGTAGTTGTAGACGGTGACAGGAACCTCGCACAGGCTGTGTATCGTGTTGACGCCAGCTTCGGCAAGCACCATCCACGACGCCATACCCTCCGTGCGACGGCACAGGTGGTTGATCACATGGCGCAGCACGGGGTGCCGCAGAATGTCCTCATCGGCCGGGATCGGGCGGAACTGCGGGTCGAGCGCTTCGCTCTGCAGAGCGGCAAACACGTACGAGAGAAGCACGTTGTCTTTGTGGCCGTCGGAGCAGAGGAATTCGGCGATGCTGTCCTTGCGCGCACGTAGGTCCTTCCACGCGTACTTGCTGAGCAGGCTGTAGATGCGCATCGCGACGCGTCGGTCGTCGTCTGTGGCCTCAGCGTCGATCGACCCCTCTGCGATGCTCCAAATCGCCTCGACGAACTGCGGTGAGAGATGGCGTGCGAAGGCCGGGTTGACCTTCAGCAGCCCGAAAATGCGGTCCACCGCGCTCACTTCGCCCTCGGAGGCGTGGCGGAGCAGGCCAATCAACTTCTGCGCACTTGCCGCGACTCGAGTGCCGGCCGAGGCGGCGACGCGGTTGAACGCGTTGAACACGACCTCGGCGAAGGCGTCGCGCACGGCAAACTGGATTTTCATCTCACCCTCGAACGCCATGACCAGCACCTTGAGAAACGCTCGCTCGCCGCCCTCCACGCGGTACTCGGAGCAAACCACAATGAGCTTGATGGACTCGATCACGTCGCGCTCCGTTTTGCTGTCCAGCAGCACGCACGCGTACTCCAGGGCTTGCTTGATCAGCCCCACAAACACGAGGGTGTTCTCATAAAAGACGATGCGGTTCACTGCAGCGACCTGTGCGTCCGACACCGCAGTCGCACCCCGCTCCTCGCCCGTCGGCCCGGCTCCCTCCTCGTCTCCGCCATCGAGGGGGTCGTCGAGAGTCTCCGTTGCCGGCTGGAACTGCGCCTTCACCCTCGCAATCTCTCGCTCCATGGCGGCTACTTCGCCGAACACGGTGCCGCCATCGCGGACGGACTCTTCGATTTTGCTCTGAATGAGGGCGCTGTTTAGCACGTTTCCGAACCAGTTCTTGCGCAGCACGCTGGAAATCACCGTCATGGCGGCGTCGCGGACGAGGTAGTTGCGGTCCTCCAGACGACCCACAAGCGCCGCCACGACAGCCAGGTGGTAACGTTTTGGAACCGCCCGGCTCTCAACCAGGCGCTCCCAGCTATGCAGGACGTGGTTGCGCACAAATGCGTTGATGTCCATCACGCGGAAGAGCAACTCGTTCAGGTAGGAGTTGCGCACCGCGTCGTCGCCGCTGTTCCGGGCGTGGCCCGTGTAGCGCTGCAGCACCATTTCGGCAAGGCACGTCACCACCGCCTTGCGAACATCGTAGCTTTCGCTCTGCAGAACTGGAATGATCAGCTCGGCCATCTTCACCACAGCCGTGACGCTGCGCTTCGCCACCTCGGCGAAAAAGCATGCGACGTTTTTGGCGGCCGCACTGTCGTTTGCGGCCTCGTAAAGCGCTGAGCGCGACATGGCCTCAAAAACGGCGCGGAGCAGCTGGTCCCCAAAGCTACCGCCGCCCTCGCCCTGCTCGATGTCGGACACGAGCCTCGAAAGAAACAGTGCGGCGCTCTCCGATTTTAGCGACAGCTCCACCAGCGGCGCCACCAAATCGATGGGGTTCGTCGCCGAGCTTTTCGAAAGAACGCAGCCGCTTGCACGCGCGAAGAGGAGGGCCAGGGCGCCGCCAACGGGCTGGGCATCGCCGCCGATGTTCTGCTTTAGCGTGACCATGTGCAGGCACATTTTGAGGACGAGGTTCAGCGTCGAGTCCTCCAGCTGCGCGTCCGGCCACAGCTGCGTCACCTCCGCTGAGCAAAACTCGACCAGCGCTGTCAGCACCAGCTCCCGCCCATCCATGTCGACTCCGCTTCCGTCATCGCCGAAGCTGCCGTCCGCGTCGCGCCGGGGACGCCTCCGCTGAGTGCGCTGCGAAAACCCGCCGCCTGCGTCGTCGTCGTCCAGCGGCGCTACGGACGCGAGAATACTGCACACAAGAAAGACGTACATCTTGAGAGTCGAGCGGAGGCAGACCTCAAGCGCACTGTTCTGTGGTGTGTCAGCGCGCTGCTTTTTCAGGAAGGCGATGGCCACCTGAAGGAGCTTCTTGAGACGTTCGCCGATTTCGTGGCATATTTTGTGCCGCGCCACCCGCGTCACTACGCCGCTGTGCCCCTCTTTGTCGCAAATCGCCTTGACATAGGAGTACAAGGGGAAAAACAAGTCTGGCTTGGTGAACAGTGCGGTCGGCGACTTTTCGTGATGCAAGGCGTCGAAGAGTCGTGTCAAGTCGTCAAGTTGCTGACGCTCGGGAACGTCGAACTCACACATGGCGTCAACGTGATAGCGATCGCTACCCGTCCGCGCCACATCCTCCAAATCGCTTGCGTGGTTGGGGACGAAAAACTCGACAACCTCCGACATTGCTAATCCGAAACAGCCCGGTGGTTCGAGGAAGTAAAAGTGACACAGCGAGAGGCCAACGAGCAGCAGCGCTCTTCTGTCAATCTAAATTCTATCGGCACAAGAGACGACAAATTGGCCAGGTCGCAACGTGGCGTACCGCTCCAAAAGAGGCCGCAGCGCTGATCTTTCGGCAGTGACGCTTCAAATGTTCCTGTGCGTGTTTGCGCCTGCCGAGATACTCCAACCTGTTCTATGGTGCACCCTTTCTGCAAAGCAGAACCCAAGACCTTCAGAAACCCTCTGTGTTTTTTGGTGCTCTGTTCGGGGGACTTTTTAGAGCTTTCGCGGCCAGCTGCCGCGAGAAACATGCGTTGTGCGCGCAGCGCCAAAAAAAAAGTTACATTTGTTCATTTGAGAAGACACGTGGCAACGAGAAGCAGGTGAGGGTGAAAGTAAAGACGCAGCTGGCTCTCACCTTTCTGCGTCCGTCGGCCACTGCCGCGTCGGTGCTGGTAAATAGTCTCCGCACGCGTAGCAGCCGGCGAATTTGGCAGTGATCGCCTCAGAGTGGCGCACAGAACCAGTAACAACAATAGGAGCTTCTATCGACACCCCACATCGTTTTTTTAAGCCTCACCATGCGTCAAGCAGCGCGAGAGCTCCGATCAGGCTGTTTTCCCCTTTTCAATTCGCTTTTGTTGTTTTTCGTCTCTTTCTTGAAATCCTCTTTTGAGAACAGATGTGCGCACAAGCTTTACGCCGTTTCGAGAGAAATAAAGAGCTCACCAGTGCAAGAAAGGCCGTGTTTGTACCTTCAACGTACGTGGCCGTGGCGTCTCCCCAGCTGCACACGTCACTCGCCACACTCTCGACAGCGACACCGAGCCCGGGNACGGTTTTTTTTTTTTTCGGTAGGAGCACAGGCCCCACGCGAAACGGGTGAGCCACAGAACCAGTGTAGGGGAGAAAAGGAATTGCGCAGCGCAGAGTCGTTTTCGAAATGTAAAGAGCGAGAAGAGTGGCGTTCAACGCCACGTTCCCAGGTAAAAGCAACAAAAGAGGGCAGAAATGAACCTCGCAGCGGCAGCGGAGACCGACACAGACGTCCCCATTGCATCGCGCGTGCAACTTCTTCAGAGCACTTTTGCACATGCGTTTGCAGCAGCGAGCGTCGGGGCAAAAAGAAACCCGTAGAAAAACCACAGCCACTTTCACGCCCCCGCTCTCACACCGCTCCGCAACCCAGCGTGAGAAGCAAGCGCAGTTCAGACGCTTGGACAAGATTGTCTGCTCCTGAACGACTCCCACTTCTACTCGGCAGCACTTCAAGGACGGAGTGCGCCGGGGAGGCACGCGCAAGCGCGCAGCCTCGACCAGCTGTGCGCGCCACGCGCCGCACGAGCAAAAAAAAAAAAACGAGAGGAAAGCAGAACGAAGGGACTTGAGAGGAAAGAAGTAGCGTTCAGAACAACAAAAAGGACGTTTTGGAAATAAGAGAGCAGATCACACTCGCCGAAGCAGAGCTTCAGAAGCGACCAAAAATGAAGACTAAAAAAATACCAATGCAATTCGCTCCTACTACAGCTTTGCACCGTGGCCTGTCTTGATCTGCTCTTTGTACTTGTGGAGGTAATGATCGACACGCTTGCGTTTCTCGCCAGGCTCCTTTTCGAGGTAGGTGCCGCCGACAGTGAAGCAGGCGAAGCCGCCGGACGCGACGCCCCACGAAACGCCTTCGACGAGGTCCAACTCGCCAGCGACCTTGCCCTGCCCGAGCGCCTCAGACAAGTACGCCAGCACACCACCGGCGAAGTTGTCACCGCAGCCCGTCGTGTCGCCACGAGCGGACGGGTTGGCCGCAAGGTCGGCGGACACCGACTTGCAAATCGGGAACCACGACAGGGGAAGCGGCTTGAAAAGCCGCCCGCTAGACCAGGCGCACGCGGGCTCCGGGCCGTGCGTGATCGTGAATGAGTTGACGCCCATCCTCATGAAGAACTTGCACGCTGCCTCGATAGTCTCCGCGCCGGCGATGCGTAGTGCCTCCTCCCAGTCGACCATGAGCAGGTCCATAAACATGAAGGAGTCGTCACTCTCGCCCATCGGCCAACGGCCGTTCGGGTTGCGTGCCTGGTTGCGGTGGTCGTAGACGGTGCCGACAACGTTGATGCGGCCCTCCCGCTTGCCGCGGCGCAGGAGCGACGTCAGGTTGTCGTGCAGCAGCGGTGTCAGAGCCGTCGCGCCAAAGTACAGGATGTCAGCCTTGAAAAAATCGTCGCCAAGGTGCGTGCTGTTCATCTGCGCCATGGTGCCAAGGTTGATGGCAAAGCAGCGCTCGCCGTGACCGTCGCTGTAGTTCGGGTCCGAGAGGCACACGCAGTACGGCGACGAGCCCTCAATGACGTGGTAGCCGGAGATGTCTACCGGCGTCTTTGCAAGGACGGAAGTGATGCGCTTGCCGGTGGCATCGTCGGCGTGCGCACCAAAGTAACGCACGCGCGACTTGCTGCCGGAGGTGAGCTGTGCCGCATTCACGAGGGCCACGATGCACGGACCGCCGAGGTTGTAGGTGTCCGGCTCACGGTCCCAGCCCTGCTCCTTGCAAATCTCAGAGACCTTCTTGCCGGCGAACTTCTCCCAAGCATCGACGAAGGAGAGGTGCCCAGGGTTCACGCCGCCATCACCGGCCTTCTTCGACTGGTACTTCTTGAAGGCAGGGCTGCTGAAGTCGATGTTCGTGTAGAGGTAGTCCATCACACAGCAGCCTGTACCAGAAATAGACGCCATCCTTCCCTCGAGCTTCTCGCTGTTGGTTCAATGTGGCTGGTAAACAGAAGAGGAAGAAGCACGGGCTGGAGTTGATCAGACTATCGAGAGTTTGCGTTGCCGATGGTGTAGGTGTAGCGTTTGGGGTAGCAATGGCGATTAATCTGCGTGAGTGCAGTTTCGAATTGCGCAATGTAGTATCAGAGTCCAAGAAATCAAATAATGCGCGGTTCCTGTGCAGGGACGTCATTATATAGTGCGTCCAGGAGGCGCAAGGTGGTACGGCGAGTAGGCGTTCCTACCCGCCACCACCAAGCCCAATGCAAAATGCGACTACGTGTCGCAGCTCCCGAAACCGGAAGCGGTTTAGGCGCGTCGCCTTGATTCATCTCTTTTTTGTATTTAGTTTTTTTTCGGTCAGCAGCGGCCAAAATCCGTGGAGCCTACGAGCTTCAAATATGTGAGAGGCAAGACCGTGCAGCTCTGCCTTTAGGGCGCCTTGTTTCACCACCGCGCCGCGCACAGCACTTCTCTCTTTTTCTTCCTCTTCCATTCGGCGACGTGTGGACGCCACCGAGACGGCGGGGCCGTCACCCCGTCCGGAAGACCTGTTGCACGTAGCGACACAGGGACGCAAAAAACCCTTGCCACGCCACTTCTCATTAAAAGACAGAATCCGTTTGGCGGAGTCAACGGGGGTGTGCGACAGCCGGCGCAGAGGGGGGGGGTGGCGGGGGAGGGTTTGCCCTTGGATCTCAAAGCATGAATTCGGAGAGCCACGCAAGCAGAGAGAGAGGGGGGGGGGGTTGGAGAGGAATGCGGTAAGGAAAAAGGGGGGAGGGGGAACGGGAACGAAAAAGAGACTGACTGAGCGCGAATGTGTTGAAGTGACCTTTAGGCGCAAGGCTGACACAGCGACAAGCAGCTAAACTGGATAGACCCTTTTCTGCTCACGAGCTCCTTTCAGTGAAAGTGTCACTCCTTCATGCCTCCGCAGGCAATGCCGGACTCCGCATCAGCCGCCGGTCGCAGTCGACTCGACGCAGCGCCGGAAGGCCGGCAATCGCCCACACCACGGCCGCGCGATCGGTGCTCACTGGTCCACTGGCCCCCCCATGCCGCCGCCCCCTCAACGGCAACCTCATCTATCAACCTTTTTCTTCTGCCATCCGCTTGTCTTCTGCTCTTTACCGCGCTCCCCACGCGTCATGCACGAGAGAACTTGCTTTAGCCACCACCTGGCGTTCCTCTCACACAAGGCGCGGTGCCGCATTCCAGTCTCCGCAGCAGCGCCCAGCCATGGCACTCAAGGGACGGCTTCCACGACGTGCCAAGGCGCCGCAGGGCGCTCTCAACCTCGAGACCGTTTCGGAGGAGCGCATCGACGCTGTCACGGCAGAGCCGCTGGACCCGGTCCGCTTTGTTGAAGTACTGAGTCCAGACCAAACGCTTCGACTCTTCTACAATACGAGCACGCTGATCCGCATCGCCGTGGACAATGGCGGCTTCATGCAGCCACCGCACTTCAGGGAGCCAATGTCAAACGCACTGCGCAAACGCGTCGAAGAGGTTGAGGGCAAGAAATTCCACTTTGAGTCGCGCGGTAACCTTATTTCAAGCGGCGAGGTCGGCGACGGCGGCGCTGCTGCGGTGCTGCATCGCCACGTCTACTTTGACCAGATCATGGACGAATTCTACCTTCTCAGCCCCGCGGAGCTCTACGTGTGTCCTGTGTGCTACGAGCACTACTTAAAAACGCGCTTCCTACCCTCGCGCGTGGAGGAAGGGCACGCCGTTCATCACCTCCGCAGTGGGCAGCCAGTTGTCGACCCGCTCGATGCGCTAGCGCACATGCAAAGCGACGACCCAATGACTGCGGAAGCGGAGAGTGGGGCCCCCGTGGTGCTCGACCCCGTCTGGGACAACGTCCTCGTTCACATCGTTTTTCGCAGAGCAGCGCAATGGAGGGCTCACATGGAAGCGCACCACGAGGTCTCAGGTGTCAATGCCGGGGACTATCGCCTACGTGACGTGCTTTGCACCTACTACAACGATTACAACCGGTGGAATGACGAGAAGTACAACGAGGAAGTGAACCTCTACGGGAGCGGCAAGAGGAAAGTGGCGCTCACGCTGCAGCGCTACTGGCATGTAAACGCCAGCTACAACCGCCTGCGCTACAACCGCGTGGTCGCCGCGACGGAGCTCGCTGAAGGGCATCCCGAGGCCGTCACGGCGAGCGCTTTCCCGAACGAGACAGTTGCCCGCCACTTCAACCCGGAAAACGAGGATGACGATGACTTCATCGACGACAGCAGCAGTGAAGGTGGCGACTACGTTCGCCCCTACTCGCCAGCACAAGAAGGCTTCGTCGAAGAGGAGGAAGAGGGCGAGGAAGAGGGCGAGGAAGAGGAGGAAGAGTCACACGGCCAGAGGCCTGTCCGCTCGGCGAGAAAGCGGTCGCGCACGTCACCAGAGAAAGCTGTCTCCGTCGTGTCTGACTTGACCCCTTCCTCCTCCTCCTCCACAACATCCACCGACTCCGAGTACGACGCCGAGGTGGAAAGGCAGCGGGCTCTTTTTAAGCGAGGCCTGCTTGCTGAGCGCGACTGCTACTACTCCCGCTTATCGGCAGAGGATCGCCGCTTTTTTGAACGCAGTCAGCGCGCCAACGTTGCTCCTAGTCAGCTCTACGACCCTCGAATGCACCAAGTGCCAAGCGCAAGTGCCTACCCTCTCTATGAAGAGATCGATTGGGAGAACATCGGCGAGCCATTGGCGACAAAGAGTGCGCTGAAAGTGAGGAAGGAAGAGCCCAACACGCTGGGTAGCGGTGCATCTGGCACGACGCCTGCTAAAAGACAACTGCTGCTTGACGAGGACGAGACACCGCTACCCAGAGGCGAGTCCCCACCGCAACCCGCCACCAATCCGCAGCCAGCACGAATCCTGCTCGACGAGGACGAATGATGGGGCGCGTGCCGCCCGCCATCCCTTGTGTGAGCCACTCCTCGTGCTTTCGACAGGGCAAAAAAGCTGGCCGTCAAGGCACGTTGTCCTGCCGCAGTCTCAGTGCAGACACCTTCTTGTCAATGTCGCAACCGGCCCGTGTTTCTTCCTGTTGTTGGACTGTGGCGCAACGTCGAGAATGACGAGCGCTGTTTCGGACCCGAGTAAGCTGCTTTCAATTGTCGGAAGCATCGCACAAACCTCAAAGCCAAAGACAAAACACACAGATTACCACGACCTAAAAGCGCACTAGTCAGCAGCGTGGCTGCCCTATGTAATACAGTGCTGCTGTCCTTTTTTTTTTCTGTCTCGGTAAGGCAAACTTAAGCCTCTTTGTCCCCTCTTACCTGATTGCTTCACCTCATTTGATCCTACTACAGAACGTGCGAGATAGCATCAGCCGCACAAAAGCGTGCTCTCTGTTTTTTTGTTGTTGTTGCGCACCGCTCCAACTTTTTGCACCGGCACTTGCAGGACCGCAGTCGTCACATACCCGCTGAACACAATGAGCCGCCTACTCGGCTACCTTCAGAGGCTGCATTAAGAGCGGCTGCACGACTCCGACTACAGGTGTGGGA
>JASAOO010003164.1:0-26312 GCA_030849075.1 Zelonia costaricensis | reverse complement strand
GGCGGGCACACGAAAAGACAGGACAGGTAGATGAAGAACAAGGCACGCACAAACACGTACGCGTAGTGCACCTCGGTCTGGGGGATGCAGAGGGGTGGAGCAGTGCGGGAGGGCGCCGGGAAGCAAGACAAAGCTGCGGTGTCTGCGTGGCGGACGGGAAGGGACGAAAGGAAAAGAGGGGCGAGGGTCAGCTCCTCGTCCACCACCATCACCACCATCAGTTTCAGCTCTACACGCCCTTGGCCTGCGTCCCTCGTCACATCTCCATCGGCTCCGCGTACGACAGCTCGTCCTCGTCACGCTCTGCGAAGTGGCCGGTGAGCACGGTGGACATAGTCTTGTCGCGCGTCGGGTCCGTCATGGCCTCGATCTCGCTCAGCGACATCACACGGTCGATGCGGCACTGCACGTACATCTCATCCAGCACGTTCACCATCTCCTGCAGCGTGATGGCGCCATCCTCGATCAGCAGCGCGTTCCGGGTGTAGTAGTCGCCCAGGAAGCGCGGGCACACCCGCTCCAGGTCCGTCACAAACTCAGCGCTGAGGAACGTGGCGACGGGGATGGTGGCCTTCGCCATGGCCTTGTCGCGCCGCGTCCGCGGGCTGTCCGGCACGGAGGACGGCTTCTTCTTCGGCACCTTTCCCACCTCCTTGTTGAAGAAGTCGACGATCATCTTCACCACGGACGGGGGCAGGGAGAAGGTGTGGCGCGCGTCGCCGGTCTCGGCGGGGTCGAGCGAGATGACGCTCTCGCCCGCGTTCGAGGCGCGGCCGCTCGCACCCGTGTTCGCGCCGCCGCTGCCCCCGAAGACGGCAGACAGCCGCCCAATGCTGAAGAGCCGCGACCCGTTGCGCAGGATCTCCGGCACGTATGTGGCGTCCCGGTCCACGTAAAAGCGGTACGTCGGCTTCACCGACGACGCCGGCGGGATCAGGGTCGACTTCGCGGCCCGCATCAGCATGCTCACCGGCACCACCATCGGCTTCTGCGCATCCGACTCTGACCCGGCGGCGGGGGCGGGCGTGCCGAAAGCGTCCTCCTCCGCAGCGGCCTTGTCGCCAGCGGGGTCGTCGAGCTCGTCCGCTGCCGCCTCCGGCGCCGCGATCTCCTTGAACGCGCCACCGTCCTCCTCCATGGCAGCCGAGTGCTCGAGCAGCTGCACCATCGCCTCCACCAGCGCATCCGCGTCGTCGTGCGATAGCACAAAGTCGCGCAGACGCCAGCGGTGCAGGTCCTCTGGTAGCTGCACCGGGCGGTACGGGCCCTCCCCACGTGCGTTGGCCCCGGACACCTGCACGTTGTACCGCGCCGTCGCCCGCATCAGCTGCTTCCAGTTGGAGACGAGAAAGATGTACGGCTGATCGAGCTCCTTGCGCGCGTACGAGCCAATCTCAGCCTCGGTCTTGTAGTTCATGTACACGAGCTGCAGGAACGCGTTGATGCTGATCGTGCCGTCAGAGCGCTTGCGCGGCTTTGCCATGGCGATGCGCTCCACGAACTGCTCTTGCAGCACCGGGTACGGGCAGTTCAGCACGAGCGACTTGAGGAGCACCCACCCCGTGCCGTCCGCGTCCATGTAGTTGAAGAGGTTTTTCATCGTGAAGTAGCGATCCTGGTAGTAGTGTGTCACGTTGTACAAGTTGCGCTGGCCCAGCGTGGCGATGATGCCGCCCACGTTGGCGCCGACGTGGGTGTTGTACACGTCGAAGAGGACCATGTTGGGGTTGTGGCGCATCACGCTGATGATGTGCGGCGCACTGTAGACGGTCACAAGCTGATTGTCGCTGATGTCCACGGAGCGGAGGGAGGGGTGGCTCTGGAGGATGCTGCACAGGGCGATCACGAACTCGTCGGACAGGCCGCAGGAGCGCAGGCTGAGCTTGCGCAGCGCGGTGCTGGCAGTGATGATGGGCAGGATGGCCATGCAGCCCTTGGTGCCGAGCAGACTGCGGTCCAGCTCCAGTGTGTAGATGTGGTGCCAGGCAGCCGGCTTCTCGGGCAGCATCCCGTAGATGTCCCGCTGCGTGTGCACGTTCAGCTCGTCGCACACCTGGCGGTAGCTGTCGCGGGGCGACTTTCCCTGGAAGCGCGCCAGAGTCTCATCGACGCGGGCGAGGGTCGTCATGATGCCCCGGGGGAGGAGGGACGGGGGGGGGGGGGGTCGGGGCGTGATGGGGGCAGTGTGTGTGTGTGTGTGTGTGTGTGTGCCTTTGCTGGGGTGAAGGGTGAAGAAGAAAAGGGAAGGAGGTGTGCGTCAAGAGAGGTGCATAAGCAGGTGGTGAACAGGCGGGTATGTACAGGCTTCGTTGCACCGGTCGTCGATCAACACGAGTGGGCCGCAGGGGGGCGTGACGAAGTGCGTGTGTGCGCGGTCGCGCAGAGCAATGGGATGTGACGGCGAGTGTACAGAGTACCGGGAAAAGGGGCGGAGAGCGAAGGAGTGATGCGATGGAGAAGGCGAGAGAGAGAGTGGGGCATATGCAGTACGGCAGTGACTCGCCACGGATGGGTGTACGTATCTGCGTAGAGCTCAGTCCAATACTGCGTGTGTGTGTGTGTGTGTGTGTGTGTGTGTGTGTGCCAATGCCTGTGATGGTAAGCTTTGATTTCTTCTCGCACGCGGCTCTTACTGCAAGAGAAGACACTCACAGAGCTTCCCATTTTTCCTTCTTTAATGGACGAAAGCCGTCGCCACGGTGGCGCTGTGCACAAGCGCGTGTGTGCCGGTGAGGCCCGAGGCACGCGTGTGGGTCGCGAGACACGGAGGCGAGACGCCAGGAGAAGGGGGCCGGGAAGACCGCTGTCCCACCCCCCACCCTCTCGCCCGCTCTCCTCTACCTTCCGGTCCTCCCCCCCCCCTTTACGCACACACGCACACGCGCACATGCGCCCACGAAGGTCCATAAAACCGCCTCGAGGCTCACCGCTTTCACAGGATCTGCTCGAGTAGGCGTGAGGCTCAGTGGGCGCCCTCGATGCCGTAGACGTGGAGCAGGGCTTGGCGGGCTTGCAGTGCCGTCGCCCTCACCATCTGCGACGCCTGCTCCGGTGCGAGATACGCCTGCAGGCGTGCCACGGCGTCCTGATGCGATGCTGCCGGAGCCGCACCACCACTGGCGCCGCCGCCGCCGCGGCTGGGGGCTTGGCCGCTGTACAGGATGAGCCCGGCCTCGACACCACCCCGCTGCAGGGCGGCGCTGATGGCCTTCTCCACCCACCGGCGCGCCGTGCGGGCCGCGACGCACACCTGCGCGGGTCCGCTGCGGCGGCGTTGGCCGCGTGGCGGCATCGTTCTGCGTTGCAGCTGTGAATGCTGTGCGCCGCCCTCAGGCGCTGCGACGTCAAGCACGTACTCCCACAAGTACAGCCACAGTCGATAGTAGGAGGCGAGGGGGCGAGGAGAGTGCGCTGCGCTGATGCTGAATCGCGGCTGCAGGTGGAGCTTCTCGAAGGACATCGCCCACGTCTGCAGCGCCGCCTGCTGCCAGGCCGCGGGGTCCTCCTCGTTCGCCCACTGCACACCGACCGGCGTGGATACGCCGGACGTGGGTCGCGAACTCTCAGGGCGGCGAAGACCACTTTGCTGGAGAGACACGTCGCTGCCGACACCACCGCCAGCGTGAGGAGCGTGCGAGCGCGACACCTCCACGACGTCCTCGTCGTCCTCGCCCTCCTTGTGCTCCTCCTCCACCTCCGCATCCACGTCGATCACGAACGGCTCCGCGTGGCCTGGCCGGCTCGAGCCGCCGCCGCTGATCGAGCGCGCCGCCGCCGCCGAAGCAGCCGCAGTCGCAGCGCCCACCTCCCGCAGCAGTGACGCCCCAGTGCAGTAGGCGAGCACGTAGAAGATCTCCTCCACCCCGGGAAGACTGAGCACGGTGAAGGTCAGCACGCTGGCCGACGGCGCCGCTGCACGCTGATGCTGCCGCGTGGGGTGGCCCTCGTGAGCTTTAGCAATGGGCGCGGCAGAGGAAGAAGGCGCCGCGGTGCCACCCTCTTCATGATCGATCTCGCCACCGACGAGAAGGGACACGAGCCGAGTCTCCGCGAAGATGACGGCGTCCTCGCTGTCGAGCACGAGCTCCGTGGCGTGGCGCGCTGCCAGCACCTGCGATGCCAGCTCAACCGCATATCGCACGCGCAGCACCTCCACGAGCCCCAACACCGCCTCCTGTTCCGCCGCCTCGGCTGCCTCGTTCTCCCCGTGACCCTCGCCAGCCGTGGGCACACGCTGCACTGCACGACGGCGAAGCTGCTGCTGCTCAATACAGAAGGGCGCAACCACGTCCTCCTCCACGCGCTGCCACGCCGCGTCCACCGCTGTGGTGACGCCGCGCACTACCAGGCGAGCCACCAGCGCGCGCTCCTCCTCCTGCGCCGATGCCGGCCCCGTCCGTGGTTCTGCAGGGGTGCTCGAAGACGTTGCCGTGGCCGCCGCCACACCACCGCCGTGCCGCAGGGCACGCGCCACAGCAGACTCCGCTGGAGAGGCGCCGGCAGCACTGGCGGCACCGCTCCCACCACCGCCAACCGCCAGGGCAGGGGCGAAGAGGTACCCAAGCGGCGCGAGCATGTGCAAGGCAATGGGAGTCGCCTCCATGCCGCACCCGTCAAAGCGCACCGACCTGCCGCCCGCCTCCCCCCTACCACCACCGCCCCCGTCCGCGGCGGTCTCGCCGGGCTGCACGTGCCGGCTCACGTAGCCGACCTCCCCTGCACCGCTGCTGCTGCGCTTCTTGCGCTCGCGAGCCTCGGCGTAGCGCTGCACCGCCAGCTCCGCCACCCACGGCAGCTCCGCGCAGTACTGCTCCAGCGAGACAATACCAGGCACTCGCAGCCACGCCGTGACCGGCTCGCCCTCCGCGGGGGACGGGGTGTTGAGGGAGGAGGGCGGCGCGGGCGGCGGCAGGGGCGAGCCGCGCGCGCTGGCGGCATCCTCTTCGGCCGCCAGTGACGCCTCTGCGTCTTCCAGGTCCTCCGAGTAGACATCCACGTCGCAGGCAGCCGCCACGTCGCCCGCCCCCGCGCCGAGGGGCAGCGGCGGCGATGAGGCCGCCTTTCCAGTCGCCTGAGCCGTGCCACGGCGCCGGCCCGCCGCCGCTGCCGCCGCTGCGGCCGTCTTCGTGGCTTGCGTCGTGTAGCGCAGCAGCAGGTACAGCGCGGCCTCGATGGCGTCCTCGGACGTTGCCGCCCCGGCCGCAGCCGCAGCCGGGTCAGCCGCGCGGCCGGCTCCTCCGATGTGAGAGGCGGCCGGGCTGTGCCGCTGTGCCGCGCCGGCGAGTTGATCCGCCACGCGGCGGTGCAGGCAGCGTGGCTCTGCCGTGGCCTCGCGCAGGAAGGCGCGGAGGGCGGCCACAGGCGGGCACAGCGGGGCCTGCACTAGGTGTGCCCCGCTCTCATCAGCATGGAACGCGGCCTGCACCGTCGACCACGTCTCGTGCAGTGCCTTGTCGCTCGCCGCGGCTGAAGCGGTGCGCCACTGACGCACTTGCCGCTGAAGGTGCTGCACGAGGACGGCGC
The DNA here is from genome assembly GCA_030849075.1 of Zelonia costaricensis. Classification (NCBI taxonomy): domain Eukaryota; phylum Euglenozoa; class Kinetoplastea; order Trypanosomatida; family Trypanosomatidae; genus Zelonia; species Zelonia costaricensis. The sequence goes on along the minus strand of JASAOO010003164.1, from coordinate 20,789 downwards.
GGCGGCGCTGCAGCTGCACGGCGCGCGCGACGAGTCGCTGCTTGAGGAGTGGGGCCAGTACGGTGGAGCGGCGCAGTGCAGCGGACTGCAGGAGAAGCTGCCGTGTGCCGTCCACCTGCGCATTCAACTCCGCCGTCGCACTGGCGATCTCGTCGGTGACCTGCTGGAGAACGTGGTCGCAGATGTGTGCGGGGAGGTCTTGTGCGAGCTGGGCGAGCTGATTAGCATCATCAAGGTAGTCGGCGCCAGCGGCACCCTCGTCCGCGGCGGTGTAGGCTGCGGCGAACATGGCGCACGTCCTACCACGAGGTGTCGGGGTGAGGGGGGTGGCACACAACAAAGGAGTACGATCCTAGATGTGCGTGTGTGTACCGGAAGAGAAGAGAAGGTCGGTGCATACAGTCATATTCGCGGATCAGCACGACGCGTACGAGCACCACTTCGTCAGTGTTTACATCCCACCGCGCGAGCTCGATGCACGAGGCACAGGGAGTTAGAGAGAGATGGTAGGCGGCAGCGTGCAGGGGCGGCCGGCAGAGGAAGAGCAGGGCTCCCACGGCACGCACAGTGCAGCGAGAGGAGAGAGGAGCGCGCATGGGCGTCGGCCAGCCGACGACCGGGCAGAAATCTGACAGCCCTCACTCACTGCACGCGCGTGCAGGGTGCATGCCCTCGTCTGCTCGCGTTGTCTTTTGGGGGTTTGCGTCATGTCACTCCGCAGCGTGAGCAGAAAGAACTCTTAAGGGCGCCACTGATGGGGGGGGGGAGGGAAGCGTGAGGTGGAGATGAAGGAAGGTACGAGGGGAGGGGGGCGTGCGCTAGTGGTAGCCGGAGAAACCACGCGTCGTGGTGGCTGTCTCGCCGGTCGCCGTGGCGCTCAGGCGGCTCATCTCCCCCAAGCTGCGGATGATCTCGTCACGCGACATCTCCAGCACCATCCCACCCATGATCATCTCCATCAGCGTGTACTGCACCTTCTCCGAGTGGAAGATGAGGTCGAGCTCGCAGACGTTCTCGAAGGTGCGGTCGAGCGACTCGACGAAGACCTGGATGAGGTCTAGGATGGCGAGCTGCGACTCGGACGAGTCCGTCACGAAAACAAAGCACAGGGTGGCGTAGCGGCGGTAGATGACGCGGGTGTCCGGGGTGGGCCACTCCTTGAAGTTGTCCACGAAGTTGCACAACTCGTCGCCGCGGCGGCTGATGGCGCGGTGGATGCTGCGCACCAGCTCCTGCTGCTGAGCCAGCGAGATGGCCTTCTCGTAGAAGCTCAGCAGGCGGATCTTGCCCGCTGTGTTGATGATCAGCACTGCCTTGATCATAGCGCCTGCATCCGCCGGTGTCGTGCTTGGGTGTTGCGTGAGCGCGTGGGTGGCCGTCGCGTTCGCCGCGAGAGGAGACGATAGTTGGGAGCGCGTTAGCGAGGGTTGAGTTTCAACACCAGAAGCCCGCTCCGTCGTGGGAGTCTGCGGCACGCGATCAGAGCCCAACGCCAGCTTTAGCACACACACACACACAGAGACACAGACACAGATACAGAGTAAAAACAGGGCGAGCGGGTCAGCGCGGTGCCTAAGTAAAAGAGGCGACGGCAGCGCTGACTGTGTGTGTGTGTGTATGTGAGGAGGGGGGGGGGCAGCGCCGCTGAGTGCTCAAGACAAGCAGCTCGGCTAGCTGTCAGGGGCGGGTTCTGCGAGAACCGCAATGTGATTCCTCGGGAGAGGTCGGTCACGATGACGTAGTGGTGGTGAAGTGGGGTGGGTACGCATCCGAAGTCGCGGAGAGAAGAGAAGAAAGGGAGATACAAGGAAGGCAAGACCGAGTGTGAAGAGGGGGGAGAGAGCGGAGTACCGCTTCGTTACAAGGACGTAGTGCCGCTCACGCAACCAGACCCAGGGTGGCACATGGGGAGGGAGGGTGGGGGTCGAGGCGGTGTGCAGTGGCGCGTCTCGTCGCAAGCGCCCTCCCACCTCCACCGTCCCCCACTGCGACGACTGGGAAACACCAAACAGTTGGGGGTACCACCCGCACGAGGGCCACGCACGTGGCGTGACGGCGTGGGAGTGTGTGTGTGTGTGTGTGTGGGTGGGTGGGTGGCTGTGTGTGTGTCTGTGTAGCTTTTTCTTCTGCACCTTGTGCTGTAAAGCATCGGACCGCTCGTCGAGTGACCCACGGGTTCTCCTCGCGATTCCGCTCCGCCCCCCTGCCACACACAGCGGCATCGGGCCCCTGCGGATACGAGGTCCACACACACACACACACCTTCGCCCCAGTCCCTTACTCACTGTTTGTCCTCCGCGTGCGCCGTTGAGTTGCAGTGCGGTAGATGCGTGTGGCCGAAGTGGCGGGGGGAGGGCAGAGAGAAGAAGACGTCACCAGCGGCGGGCTTCAGTTCTGTCGCGTCTGTCGATGTGATGTAAAACGCACGAACGCGTCTTCACAGAGAGAAAGAGAACCGCCGACACGTGGGTGCAGTCGCCACGACGGGCGTCACTCAGAGTCATCGTCAACGGTGAACACTTCCAGCCGCTCCTGCTCAGCGCCGCCACCGCCGACGACGCCGCCGGTGGACATCGTCGCCGCCGCTGCTGCAGCCGCTGCGGCGGCCTCCTGTGGGCACTGCGGGGTGGGGTTGGACTGGAACAGGAGCCGCTCCGAGGAGGAGACGACGTCCTCGGTGCCGCCCGAGGAGGAGGAGGTGGTCAGCGTCATGCCGCTCAGCGGGGCGACAGCGACAGCCGCCTTGCGCGTCACTGCACCAGCCAGCACTCGTGCGGCGGCAGCGGCCGGAACCGCCATGTCTGGACTCGTGGCCGATGGCGCGTACATGACAGGCCTGGCTGAGCCAAGCCCACCGCCCCCGCGGCCCGGCATTGTCGGCCCCGACAGTCGCCCACTGCCGTTCAACGGCGTGCGCTGCTGCGCGTCATCGCAGAGGTGCATGAGGAAGTCAGCGCTGTGCGTGTCCTTGGCGACCGCATGCAGCCCAGCCGCGGTGGCGGCGGTGCCGCCGCCCCCCACCCGCGGCGGCACAGGCGGGCCCTGCGTGAAGTTATCAGAGCCGAGCAGCAGAGCGCCGTCCCCACTGCTCGCAACACCACCACCACCGCTGTAGCTCCCATGTGCGTGCGGCGAAGCAACCTGGTGCACCGAGGCGCTGTCGAAGCCAGTCGGTGTCAACGGCGCACTGGCACCGCTGTAGAGGTGCATGCTGCGCGAAGGCGGTAGTGGTGGTGGTGGCTGCTGGGTCGGCAACGGGGTGCTGCCGATAAGAAGCTCGTTGTGGGCCCCCTCCAGCAGTCGCCCACTCGCGTCCCCAAGAGCCGCGCCAGCACCCGCAGCGGCAGCCCCTCCTCCCCGTAGCGTGTCGGCCAGTGACGGGTCGTCGTAGCCGCAAGAGGGCTGGTAGGGTGACCCACTGGACCGCTGCCCCAGCGCCACCCCAACGCCACCACCGCCGCCCATGAGCACAGAGGCGGACGTGAAGGACGGGGCGAGCGGCGAGAAGGCGAGGGCGGAGGCGCCAGCCGTGGCACTGGTCCTCGACCCCGCGGCTGCCAGGTCGGCGGAAAGTGAGGGAGCCCACGCCGGCGGCGGCTCGGGGAACAGCGGGGCCGAGTACGGCGGGACGTGGACCTCTGCTGGCGGCGTTGGCGACTGCGGTGGCTGCCACTGCGGCTGCGGCAGCGCAGCGTATGCTGCAGGGCCGCCGCCTGCCATGGGCGGCGTCATCCGCGGCGGGCTGGTGGACTGGGCCGACGGGTCGTAGGTGAACTGCTCGCAGCTGTCCACCGCGTGGTGCACACCAGGGCCCGCGCTGTGCGGCAGCAGTGTGGGGCGGGAGGACGCGCTGCCGGCGTCACCCGATGCGCGAGATGGTGGTGGGGCAGCGGTGGTTGCGGTGGCCGTCGTGGTCGCTGACGAGGAGAAGGTGAAGGTCGTGCGGCGCTGGCGTGCCGCGTCCCCACTTCCTTGGCGAGTCGTGTCGGCGGTGCCCGTAACGGGCCCGCCGTTGGGGGCGGCATCCCGCGATGGCGAGGGCTGCGACGGCGTGCCGAGCGAGGAGACGCCAGCAGAGGCACGCGTCTTCTCTGGTGTGGCGGGGTCGAGCAGCAGGGGGTGCTGCGCCGGCTGGTGCGTGGCACGCCCTGTGATAGCGGCCGCAGCAGTCGCAGTGTGGGCGGTGGACATAGCCGCCGATTCGATAGGGACAGCGGGCCGACCACCGCCGTGAGGGGGACCGAGTGCCTGCACGCTGCCTTGACTGCTGCGGCGGTGCTCCTCATCGCCGTCGTCGGCGTCCAGGGCGAAGTCGCTGCTGCCGCCCGCGCCGACGGCGTTGGCGCGGCCGAGTCGATTGCGGGGCCGCACTGCCGTCTTTACGTCCTTCAGCTCCTCCGCCTCCGCCTCCGTGAGCTCGGCCACGTCGCCGATGTGAATGTACCGGAAGTGCCGGTACACGCGCAGGATGTCGGCGCCGTACTTCTTCACTTTGTTCTTGCCCATACCCTCGAGATCGATGAGGTCGCTCACCCGGCCCCAGCCCGGGACGGCGAGCGTCTCGGTCAGCCGCACAATGGTGCTCTTGGGCATAACGTTGTAGCTGCGGCCCAACGCCTGGCTGGCGAGGGTCTGCACCAGCTGCTCCAGCTCCTCTTGCAGGAGAACCTTGAGCCGCTCCAGCCGCGCCGCCGGCACCGTCGAGGCCGGCACAGGAGCACTTCCCTTGAGCGCCGAGGCCGCCGCGGCCTCGCCGCGAGTGCGCTTACGCGGCCGACCGTGGTCGTAGGATGCGGGGGTGCCTGGGGGAAGCGTCTCGATCACGCCATCCTGCGACTCGGCCGCCGCCACCGCCGTGGAGGGTGGCCGCTGACGGCGCATCGCCGCCCCTGCGGTGGGGGTCGGGAAGCCGACGCTGCTGCTGTTGCTCGCCGTCGTTGTCGAGTCGTCGTTGATGAAGGAGTTCATGCTGCTGGACATGGCGGACGCCTCCGCTCCACCCGTGGAGGAGTCTTCGTCGCTGGAGCCCTCCGCCTCGTCGAGCACGTAGCCCCTCGCGCGGGGGGGCCGCTGCTGCTGCTGTTGTTGGGCGTCCCTGCGGGCCTGCAGCTTGTTCGCCTTGCGCAGCGCCGTCCGCTCCGCCTTCGCCGCCGACGTGGCCATCCGGTCCGCGCGCTCGTACAGCTCCATCAGCGGGATGTCGTCGCGGGCACGCGCCGCAACCGGGTTCGCCAGCCCACCCGCACGGCTCGCGGCGCCCTTCTTTCCCCCGCTGCCCAGCGCGATGCCAGCGGCCGCGGCGGCAAGTGGGGAGGACGCGCCTGGGGCAGCGGCCGCGCTCGTGTCGAGGAGGGAGCTGCCTCTCTGTGCCCTGTCGCCGCGCAGACGCACCGTCACGACGCGGTGCCCGGCCTTGATTTCTTGGTAGAGGCGCTGCGACGCCGGTGTCCCGCCCAGCTCGACGAAGGCGCACACCGCAAAATCGTTGATGCTGTCGAGGCGCTCCTCGAACAGAGTGAGCTGCATCGCCTCGAGCAGCGCGCGGTCCAGCAGCGCCTTGGGCTGCTTCGCACCGTTCTTGTACTCCGCCGGCGTCCCCTTCACCCGCATGCGGGTCTCGACGGCGCGGCCCATCTCCGTCACGGAGCCGCGGTACACCCCGATGAGCTGCTTTGCCGTCAAGGCGCCGAGGCGGCTGAGAATGGCGTGCAGGTCCATCAGGATGGTGCTCACGTTCACCTCCTTCACCGTCCACCCCTCCGCCAGCTTGCTGGCGCAGTTGTCGCACAGCTGCGTCGCGGCCGGCCCCGTCGCCGTGGCGGCGGTCCGCTGCGTCAAGCAGAAGTGCACGTCGACGGACTCGCCGAAGTAGTCGAGCTGCTGCCGGCGCCGACAGTCCACGTCGTTCAACGTGTACGCCAGCATGCGGTGCAGCGATGTCAGCGAGGCGCGCCAGTCCTTGGAGCCGTGGATGAGCCGCTCCTGCCGCTGCCGGTCCGTCGTCGCACTCAGCAGCACGCACTCCGACGGCAGCCCGTCTCGACCAGCGCGACCGCTCTCCTGGTAGTAGCCCTCGATCGACTTTGGCATCGCCGCGTGGATGACGTAGCGCACGTCGGGCTTGTTGATGCCCATGCCGAAGGCGATGGTGGCGCAGATGACCTGCAGCTCATCACGCGTCCACTGCTCCTGCCGCTCGTTCTTCGCCGAGGCCTCGGAGTGGTAGAAGGACGCCTTGATGCCGCGCCGCACGAGCGCCGCCGCCATCTCCTCGCAGTCTTTGCGGGAGAGGCAGTACACAATGCCGCACGCGCTGGGCGGGAAGTGGTGCAGGACGAGGTTCTCCACGAGCTGCACGACCTGCTTTCCCTGCACGTGCTGCACCGAGTACTTGAGGTTGGCGCGGTTGAAGGAGCCCTTGAAGATGACGGCGTCGCGCAGGGCGAGGGTCTTGATGACGTCCTGCTGCACCAAGTCCGTCGCCGTCGCCGTCAGCGCCGTGATGGGGGTGCGCGGAAACTGGCGCTTCAGTACGGACAGCTTGCGGTAGTCCGGGCGGAAGTCGTGCCCCCACTGCGAGACGCAGTGGGCCTCATCAATGACGAAGCGGCATAGCAGCCCCCTCTCTGCGAGTGCCTGCAGCGTGCCCACGAAGTGGTCGCTGCGGCCAAAGTACTCGGGCGTCACGTACACCAGCGTGTGCACGACGTGCCCCGAGGCCCACTCCTGGAACAGGCTGCGACGCGCCGCGTCGTTGGTCTGTCCCGTCAGCGCCATGGCCGGGATGTCGTTCGCGATCAGCGCGTACACCTGGTCCTGGATAAGCGAGATGAGCGGGGAGACGACCACGGTGACCTGCGCCGGGTTCGGCATCAGCGCTGGCAGCTGGTAGCACAGCGACTTGCCGCCGCCGGTGGGCAGCAGCACAAACACGTCCCGCGCATCCATGCACGCGTTCATGATCTCGAGCTGGCAGAAGCGGTAGTCGTGCAAGCCAAACACCTCCCGCATCATGCGCCGCAGCTCCGTCGACCACGCGAAGCGCTCGCCGCCGTACTGGTGCGTCGGGTTCACCGGAAGCTCAACGTGCGCGGTGCGGGAGAGGGCATCACGCGAGAGGGCGTCGGGGTCCACCTGCTGCTCGTAGGCCTCCCAGGAGAAGCCTTTGCGGCTCGTGGACGCCGCGTATTCGCCGCCGCCGCCACCACCAGCACCACCACCGCCGTTGCCGCCCCACGGGTCCGACAGCACGGACCCGAAGCCGCCGCTCCCGGCTTCCCCAAGCACGCCGCGCTGCCCGTTGTACTCGGCCAGCGCCGTCGACCACGCGGCAGGCGCCGGCGGCTGCATCGCACCGGGCCGCCCATCCTGCACCGACGTGCTCTGCCACGTGACTGGCGTGGTGGAGCTCAAGCCACCGCCGCCACCACCGCCAAGGCCTGCACCTGCAGCAGCATAGCCGCCGCTGTGTAGGGGCGAGGTGAGACTTCCGTAGCTTGAACCCGCCAAGCCGCTGGCGATCCCCATCGTCAGCGAGTCGCCCCGCGGGGAGGCGACGAGGGACGACGGGCCGGAGGTCGGCGGGGTCGGCCGGTTCAGCAGCGCCGCCTGCGCCCCGCGCAGCTGCGCGAAGTGGCGCTCCATCGCTGCTATCTGCACGTCGAGCTGGGCGAGCTCGGCCGTCGGGTCGTGCTCCTCGTCTTCCATGAGGAGGAGGTCGTCGCGCTGCTGCTGGGCCGCGCGCAGCTGGCCAGCCACGCGGCGCAGCTCCGCCTTCAGGTCTGTCAGGGTGGGCGCACCCGCGATGTGAAGGGAGGGCGATGGGGTGTGGGTCGCAACGGGGGCGACGGAGCCGCCGCTCTGCGAGGCCGTCGTCGACCTCGTCGGTGGGGGCGGGGCGGCGGCTGGGATTCCAGACCCGCTGGACGACAGCACACCCGAAGCTGGTGCTGGGGGATTCGAGGTCCACGTTGTGGTCGTGCGGTGCGGCGCGGACGGGGCGGAGGCAACGGGTGGTGGTGGGGCTGCCGGTCCGCTGCCGTGGAGAACCCCTGCGGACGGCGACGCAGGAGGCGCCGAGGCGACGGTGGCGGCAGCTGCTGCGAAGATCGGCGTGGAGGACGAGGTGGGCAGTGGTGCGTAGCTGGCGACGGAGTAGGAGCTGTTCACCCCAGTGCCCACGCCGGCGGCGCCTCGCTGATGCCCTGCCGCAAGCGGCGCACCACCGCCACGAGCTGGGTAGAGGCGAGCCGGTGGAGGCGGCGCGGCCAGCGTAGCGCTCCCGCCTGTCTGTGGGGTACGGTAGTGGTGATAGACAGCGCGGTACTCTGCCAGCGGGGGTGCCGCGTCGCGAGCGGGGTGCAGTGACGCGTTGGCCGCGCCTCTGCAGGCCGGACCGCCGCTGAGGCTCGTCTGCACCGCGCTGGGAAGAAGGGAAAGCCACTCCGCCCTGTTCGTGCGGTACGGCGCGGGTGCGGGGCCGCCACCAGCATGCGTCCCGAGGGTCTCCATGGTGGTGGCGGTGGCCGGTGCCGCCCACGTCGCCGGGGCTGGAGACGGCGATGCCGGCATTGCAGAGGCGGCGGAACGCTACACGCTGGCACGTGTGGGTGCGCCTGTGGAGCGGCGAGATGACTAATGTGGGGAAAGTGTCGGGAACCCCCCCCAAAGGATGATGCGCAACTGCACAAGCTGGAGAGCCAGGAGGATGGGGGGACGGAAGGCGGCGGAAACGGAGGGGGGCGAGGGGAGGCGCGCCAGTGGTCACCCGTCGTCTCTTCAGCGGAAGCAGGGCAGTGCAAGGCAGGCAGATCCTGTGCGAGCGGAGCAGGCTCCAGTCCCTCCTCAGGCGATGGCCTAGAGCACAAGAGCTCGATCCACACAAGGGATAAAGGGAATGTGAGTGAGAGAGCGGGAAGGCAAAATAGACGGAGAACGAAGCAAGTCGCAGTAGTGTAGCGCTGTATTTGCAGCGAGGCCGCGTATGTGTGCGTGTGTGCGTGTATGGGTGATGTCAGTGGGCAGCGTGGTTGATGGAGAGAGGGAGAGAGAGGGGGAGGGGGTGAGGCCGAGTGGAGTGGAGGAGCGGGCGGAAGGTGTGGTGCGTTAGCGGCGACGTGTGTGCGTGTTTGACCGTGTACGAGCGGCCCCTTCTTTTCCTCTTTTTCAAGAAACAGATATGTGGGTGAGGGGGTGGGGGCCAGCGAGGGACGCGATGGGTACGCCCGCCGGGGTGTGTGGGTGTATGTGTGTGTGTGTCTGTGTGCGCGCGTGTGTATGGGAAACGGCTCTTCTTCTATGGGGCTGGCTGCGTCATATGCCGACTCTGTGTGTAAGTGTAGGTTTTAGTGAAGAGAAGGAGAGAGGCCCAGAGGAGTTGTGCCGTAGCGCGCACCAGCAGCGTCAGGTGAAAAAGCCCTGAGAACAAGCGAGCGGGAGAGAGGGGAGATGTTGCGCGCGTTGTGGGGTCGGTGTGTCTGTGTGTGTGTGTGTATGTGTGTGTGTGTGCGGGTGTGTGTGTGTGACACACGATGCGTGAATCACCCAGGGATGAGGGGGGTGTCCGCACGGCGGCTGCAGACCGCGCCAGGACTGAACCAAGAGACGGGCGTCAGTGAATGGAAAGAGGAAGGAGGCCAGAGGGAAGAGGAGGTGGGAGGCCAGCGCACAGTCAGATGGCGCGCCACGGTGTCCAGAGCTCACCACGATGTGCTGTGAGTGCGCCTGGGAACACGCCATGGGAAGGAGGGGGAGGGGGGCCGGGGGGCTTCCTGCAGAGGTGCTTGTGTGCGGCCGGCAGGATCGACCTCCTGTTGCAGAGTCGCTTTCGCGCGTTTTTTTTTTGTGGGGGGGGTTGCGTCGGATGCCCCGCGCTCAGAAGTAGTCCTTGGTCAGCAGAAACTCCGTCAGCAGCACGAATACCTTCTTCTGTGCCGTGCTTAGCCGCTGCACATCCGCGTCGGCGTCGCACGCCTCGCGTCCACGTCGGCGCAGCTCACGCCAGAACCGCAGCAGCGTGCCGTACTTGGCCGAGAGGAACGCAGCCAACGCAGCCGAGCAGCCGCGGACGCACATTAGCATGCGCGGAAAGGCCGTCTTGGCAAGCAGGTGCCGCTGCAGCGCAGCAACGTCGTGCAGGCACTTCTGCGTCGGTGCAAGACACAGCAGGGGGAGTCCGGCAGCCATGCAGAGCGCCGGTGTCACGGGCGCAGTCGTCATACAAAGCGGCGGCCTCGAGTCTGCGCTCGGGCGGCAGCGCCGGCCCACATGCGCGAAGAGCGCGTCGAGCGACGTTCCTGAACCGGCCGGTGCAGCCGGGGAGGAGGCAGTCGGCACGCAAACGCCGTGCAACGCTCCGAGCCCGAACGCGTCACCCGCGCACGCCCGGCGGTGCAGTCGGTAGTCGGCCAGCTGCCGCGCCACCTGCGTCGCGAGCATCTTTAGGAACTGGACGCTCTCGGCCGTGCTGCGGGTGCGCACCACAAGCCAACCGGGAGCGTGCAGGCCGAGCGACGCGCAGGCGGAGTCCACGCGCTGCCGTGCGCTCTCGGCCGACGTGGACGGCGACGGGCTTCGACTGGCAGGCCCGCGCGCGAAGCCGAAGTTGCTGCTACCGCTGCTGTGGCCCGCACCCACGTCGGTCCCCTCGATGAGCCACACCACTGCGCGGTATGGCGCGGTGGTTAGCAGGCGGCGCTGCTTCCCGTAGCGCACTCCCTTCACGCTCGCGTCGAGGTCGGCCGCGGTCTTGCGCTCCACCGCGATCGCGCACACGTGGCTGAGCACCGGCGCATCACCTACAGCTGGAGCGCCGGTCGAGGTGGCGGCACCGTGCGCCGACGCGCGCGACTCGAGGTCGGTTGCGCTGGGTGCGGCGCACGCCTGCAGCTCCTCTGCCTCCTCGGGCAGCAGCTCGACAGCCAGGGCGAAGTCGCCAGCGGGCAGCACGACGGAGGTGCACGGCACCTGCTGCCGGCGAAACATCTCCAGCATCCCGGCGTGCTGCCGTCCGCCACCGCCACCGCGGTCCCGGTGGGAGGCGCACCAGTTCCGCAGAGTGCGCTGAGCGGCGTGATGGGGGGCAGCGGCTTGGCAGCGGCGAGGTCCTGCAGGAACTGAGTTGGCGACGGCACAGTACGACGGCGGCATCGCACAGCTGGGTCCGTGTTGGGTGGCATGCGGTCCATGGGTGCGCTGGAGGCGGAGGCGGCTGAGGCGCCGCGCTCGCACGGAGATGGCAAGGGTGCGGCGGATGCCAAGGTGGGTTGCGAGGGGCTGCGGTAGCGGAAGACGGTCCGCGGCGGGGACCCGGTGGCGGCCGGGCGCGTTGCCGCAGGGATCCCCAACCCTGCCGGCACTGTCGCCGCCGCCGCCGTGCTGTTTGGAGTGGTGACGACGGTGGGACAAGCGGTGCTGTTCATCGTCGGCCTTGAAATGTGGCCAGGGGCAGTCGAAGCTGTGGCATCGGTGCTCCCCAGCCCCTGTATCGGAGCTTGCCGATGCGCACCGCTCGCGCGATAGAGACGGAGCCGCTGCTCTAGTACCGTGCGTGAGCCAGTGGTGAGCAGGCCATGGCGCGCGCACGCCTCCTTCAGGCTTTTCACCGTGTCGTAGGCGTAGTGTCCGCCTGTGGCGGCGTCGAGTGCGCTGGCGAACAACTGCATCTGCGCAAGGGACGTCAACGGTGGACGTGAGCTGCCGGCGCCAGCGAGCGGTGCGCCGAGAGGGGAGGGGCGCAGTGGCGCGCCTGCGGGGTGGCCCACTGCAAACGCATGGACCGCGTCGGCGTTTGTGTGCGGCTGTACCGCTGCGTGACCCTCGGCCTGCTCGACGCCGCGACTCGGTGCGTCCTCGGCCTCTGTCGAGGCGTCGTGCAGCAGCAAATCGAGAAGATCGTCGTTGTCCGCCACGCGGCTCCGCAACGCATCACCGCCGGCCTCGTGAGCGAGGGAGGTCGCGGCACGGCTGGTACTGCTGCCATCGCGCTGCGCTGCGTGCATGTGGGCAGACTGCGGAGCTGTGCGCTGCACCGGCATCGAGCTGCTGACGGCCTCCTGCAGGGCGCGCATGGCAGCCCTGCCGTAAGACTCCTCCGTCGTCAGCGCTGCGCTCGCCAGGGGCGCGGCCGTGCGGAGGCGCTTGCGGCCCGTGGCGCTGGCAGAGGCGAAGAAGCCGTGGCACCGGGCATCCACGATGGACCACGCGACACCCAGCCGCACAGGCTGAGTCCAGGCGCCGGCTGAGGTGGGCGGCGCGGCCGGTGCGGTGGTAGAGGGGGAGGGTGAAAGGTGCTGCAGGGCGGCGTGGAAGGACGGGTCAGCGCAGAAGCGGAACGGCGAGGCGGCTGCCCACACTGGCGGAGTGACGCTCACCGATGCCACGCACGAGGGCCTCGGTGGCGGTGTGCTGACCCCTACAGGCTGGGGCGGTTCGTTCAGCGATGCCTGCGCGTCCTCTGCTGCCGGAGAGGAGGGGCGCCAGACGTCGTCTAGGGCAGCTGTCAGGAGACGGTGCACCGGCGGCTCCGCGGGAGCTGCGCTGCGCCGACCGGGCGTCGCCACACGCAGCGCACCCGACTGTCGCGAAGACCGTCGGGCACGCGAGTGGGCCGGGGAGGCGCCGCCGTCACTCGCTCCGCTGCGGCGGCCTCCAGGGCTGACGTCGGTGTGCACTGCCGGTCCGTCCGGCTGCGACCGAGAGGCGACGAGGAGGGCGGAGAGAGGCGGCTGCGGGTCGGCGCCGCCCACATCGATGGCCGTCGCGGCGGACACGACCGGGATGGGGTACCGCGCCAAAGCTTCGAGGAAAGCGGCAGTCGTCAGGTCGCTGCCCGTGTTGGGGTCTGCCTGGTGCAGCGGCAGGAGTGCTCCGTTGCTGTGGCCACCAGTGCAAGCACCCCCGCCGCCGTGCACACGGAGTCGCTCTCCCAGCGCGCTGTTTACGGCGGCGGGGGTGGACGGCACTGTCATGGCGACGATGCCGCGCTACGCACGTTGTCGTTCAGGAGAGGTGGTTTGGGCGATGCGGCTCGTGATGGCAACATTGAAAGTGTCGCACCCCTTCTAGAAGGCGGAAAGCAGCAGGACCTCAACGTCCGTGAGCAGCTCTCCCGGTTGCAGAGCTCCCCGCGTGCCGGCCTCTGCGTGTGATTGTGTGTGTGTGTGTGTGTGTGTGTGTGGGTAGGTGGGTGTGGGTGTCTATTGCAAAAAGAAAAATAGCGGGCACGTGCGCTGCGTACTGTCGATTTTGCTGCGCCTGTACACGCAAGGCACGTCCACCAAGCCTCCGCGACACCGTACGCAGGCGAGGCGATGCGCTCGAGTACAGTGAAGTGCACACAGGCTACAGCGCAAAGAGGCGAGCGATGCGATGCAATGCGGGACGAGATGGAGCGTTTGATCAGCATAGCCGAGGGGGCCGAAAAGGGCCCACGTCGCCCTCTGACACGGCGACGACGACGACGCCCCGCGAGCCGCTGTGCTTTACGCGCCTCGGTTGCAAGACAGGGCAACACGAGAAGGTGTAGCGCAGGAGAGAGGGCCGGAGGAAAGAGGTGCGCCGTGGCACGCGACTGTCTGTGTGTAGCCGCCACCCGCCACCCCACCCCCTCGCCTTACTACGTCCTCCGTTCCCTCCGCCTCTTCCCCCGCCCGCCCCGCCCTCTCAGTCTACAGCGACTTGATGGCTGGGGTGTGCGGGGTGCGGGGCGCGGAGAGAGAGCGGCTTGCCGCACCGCTTGAGGAGGCGTCACTCGGATGTTGAGCAGCTGGGCTGGGAGAGTCAGCGACGCGCTCGCAGATGCTGCACGCTGGCGTGAAGGTCTCCCCTCCTTACAACCTCCCTTGCCTCGAGCTGACTACGCGTCTGCAGCACGCACACACCCCATCCTCGTCACACCATCACTACGAGAGACCCCTTTCCGCTTCACGCCTCTTTTCGTGTGCTCATAGGTTGCGCATGACGTTGCTTCGCTTTTTGTTTGTTTGTTTTTGGTTCATGCGACAGGCACGGCAGCGCTTTCACCTACACGCAAGGGTGCCCGTGTGTGCGTGTGTGTGTGTGTGTGTGCGTATCGATCTATCGGTGGCACATCGGCCCCGCATCCATGAGCTCGCAGTTCCACACACAGACACACACACACCCACACGCACACACGTCCACATCAACAAGTAAACAGCGCAGACACGTGCACCGTCGCCAGTTACACCTCCTCTGCCCGTTTTGGGTTCTTCGTCCCTTCCGGCCTGGCGCGCCTCTCCTCCCTTCACACCCCCCCCCTCCGTCGCCACCTCGAGCGCACGTCCCTGTGGAAGGTCGAGCACCGCGTGGGAGGAGGACGGGTGAGATAAGACGAGAAAGCGAAGGAAGGTTCGAGCGAAGCGGGGCGGAGAAGAGGGACACAGGCTCATCCACACGCACGCCCAGACAAAGACGCAAGCATCGGCGCGTGGCAGCCGAGTCCTCTGCCCCCCTCCCCCACTCCCCCCCGTTTCTCGGCGACACCAGGTGGGAGTGGCCGCCGGTCTCGAGCACCTCGTCGTGTCTCTTCCTTTTTCGCCTGCTCTTCTCGTCCATCTTCTGCGGTGCCTGCGCTCGGCGAGTTGCGCTGCCGACCCGCCAGCAACAACAACACGCCTCGCTGCATCGCACAGAGCTAGAGAGAGAAGAGTGAGCGTGCAAGGGGAGTGAATGCAGCTCCGCACGCGCACAGACGCAGGCATGCAGAGGTACTCCGACCCACACCCAGACACTTACAAGCACTCGGACCCACACCCACACACACACGCACAGAGAGGCCATTGTTTAGGAAATCACTTTTAAAAGAAGATGAGAAGGACGGAGGCGCATCCGTTGGGCGTCACACAGAGTGAGAGAGAGGAACGGGGTGCGTGACGCAGTGCGACGACCGTTGCCTGCGTTCTTCTTCTTCTTGGAGCGTCAGCCACCGACTTCGACTGCGCGTCTAGACGCGCTCGCCCTTCAGGCCGTCCTTCCAGAAGTAGAACTTCGGCGTCTCGCCGTCCCAGCGGCACAGCACGATCNGTCCTTCAGCACCTTCTTCACGAACGCTGCGGCGTTCGCCTGGAACGCCTTCTTCTCCGCCTCGTCCTCGATCTTCTCCAGCAGCTGCTTCATGTAGTTGCGGATGTGCGCCATGTATGACGCCTTGTCGTACGACGTCTCGGTGTAGCGGTTGTTGTGCACCACATCCACCACGCGCTCCTTGCCCTCCGCAACGTCGCCCGTCGCGCCCTCCGCGGCGTCCTCGTCCACGTTGGCCGAGATACCGTAGTCCTCGCCGCCGATGTCGATGTAGCGGCCGTTCACGACGTACGCGATGTCGCCCTCCACGTCGAACGGGCGATCGTTGTCACACACAACCTCGGCGCCGGTGAGCACGTCCTTGAAGATCTTCATGGCTGATGGAGGGGGGTGGGAGAGTTAGATGCGGGGGTAGAGAGCGGATGGAACCTGACTAGAATGAGAGCTGGGCTGTGTGTTGTGCACCAGCACAAGAGGAGGAGGGGGAGGAGGAGGGGGGAAAGCGGGGCCGCGGCACGAGTTTTGGGTGAGGGGGGCGGGGGATGTGGTGAAGTAAAGTCGCAGGTAGCGGTTCGTGAAGTCCAGTGGAGACAAGAGGCAGGGAGACGGAAAGTGAGTGGAGATGCAGCGCAAGGCAGTGTGTGCACCTCAGTCCCCCACGCGGTAAAGGACTGGCGGCACCCGTGGCCCGACCGCATCGCAGCCAGTGGGAGCGGGAGGTGGACGCCGTGACTGACGCCGCCTCGACACGGTCCTTGGGCACAGCATCGCCCACGTATTCCTCCGCAAGGCCACCCATCGAAAAATGCACCGTTCAAGAGGAACGCCGCTGCCTTCGTCGCCGGGGAGTTCGACCTGCATCGGAAGCTTGAACGGCTCGTGCTCCTGTGCATCCGTCTGCATGCGTGTCCGCCTGCACCACGCGATGAAGTCGCTCTCGCACATAAGCGCCCGCCCAACCGCGGTACTTCATCACTCTTCGCTCTGTGTGTTCGTTGGTGTTATCGTGCGTGTGTGGGTGTGTGCGCGTGTGCGTGTTTGTTGGTGTGTGTGGAGGGGGGGGGGGCAGTCACGGCCCCACGAGACACGCACACAGAGCGCCACACACACACACACATACACACGCGCGCACTTAGGCGTATTCTTGTTTCTTACTCGACACAGCCTCGCCGCTTCAACGGCGGCCCTGCATACCCCCGCGCGCTCCGAGGCGCCGCTTCGGCTTGTGCGGCGGCAGCAGCAGCACGACGCCGTCCTCGACACGGGAGACGTGCTTTCCTCTCACCGAAACACGTCGCGGATGTCCGACGTAATCGTGTACACCAGCGGTGCACCCGCCGCCCCGCCAGCGCCGAGGATGTGCGGCGAGTTGGGGTGGAAGTTGAGTGACAGCACCGAGCCGGTCTTGTAGCCGCGCGACACGATCATCTTCGGCGCCGCACTGCTGTCGCGGCCGTCCCACAGCGCGATCTCGCCCTCCTTGCCGCCCGTGGCGAAGAGGCCTGGCACCTGTCGAGAGCAGCTGAAGGTGGTGTCGGCACCGTGTGGCTGGAGCTGCCACAAGGCCGCCGCACCACCGCCGCGGCCGCCGCTGCTGCTCATGCGCGTGTCGAAGGCGGCCCAGTGGCCGTCACTCGTGGAGGCCATCACCACCGGCGCTGCAGCCGCCGCACTGGCCGACGGCACAAACTCCACGTGCTCAATCACGCCCGGCATTGTGTAGCGCTGGGCTGTCTGGTCCGGCTGCCGGCAGTCCCGCAGCACCATGCTCGCGTCGAAGCCGCCGGACAGGAGCAGGTTTGCCTCCGTCGCGTGCCAGTCGAGTGACTGCACCTTCTCGGGCTCACTGTACGTGCCAAGGCAAGCGCCACCCTGGTTGAGGTCCCACAGCTTGATGGTGCGATCGGCGCTGCCGGAGGCGAAGATGTTCTGCGCGACGGTGTTCCACTTCACGGACAGCACCGCCTCCGTGTGCGAGTCCGGCTTCAGGTGCCGCTTCAGCATCTTCTTCGAGTAGTTGTACGACTGCCTCTCGCACCCACCGAGGATGATGGCGGGCTCGACGGAGTCCATGACGTCCAGCGCCCAAATCTCAATAAAGGGCAGCATCGTGCCCACCGCCAGCATCGACATCGTCCCGTCTGTCAGCCACGAGCTGCACAGCGGGAAGGCCGAGATCTCCATGTCGTGGTGCACGTACATGTTGTCCTCCGGCTCGTCGTAGACGTACAGCTCCAGCCGCGGCGTCTGCGGGTCCGCGCAGGCAACGGTGAAGACGAGGTCGGTCGGCTTGAAGGTGGTGTCCTCCAGCTCCTCCTCGTCGTCCGACTCCACCTCCTCTAGCAGCGCGCCCGGGCCTCCGCCGGCGAAGGCACGCAGTGTGTCGTCCACGTTTGCGTCCTGCTCGTCGCCCTCGTCCTCGAAGTCGGCGTCGCTCTCTGCCGCGTCGGCACCGGCGCGCCCCTTCAGCCCCTGCTGCTGCTCCTCCTCCTCGACGTAGTCGGGGTGCTGGTGGCGCAGCTTCTCGCGTGCCTGCTCCGCCGTGTCGGTGGACAGGATCGGGGTCGCCTTCATGGCCCCCTTGGGGACCCAGCAGAAGGTCGTCAGCATCCCAGACGGCATTGGGCTGTGTGGGGGAGACGGGTCAGAATCGAGAGTAAGTGAGTGGAGAGAGGAGAGAGAGAGAGGTGGGTTGGTGAGGAGCCCTACGGCGGACGTGAGAGTGGAGTGGGAGGACGACAGGCCGTCGAAGAGGACAGTGGAGCAAGAGGGGGGAAGGAGGAGGACAAGAGAGGGGTTGTGCGCAGCAGCAACAGCACCGCGATGCGGCACACGCACATATGCAGGCGTACATACACACACACACACACGCACACATAAAATGCACATCCTTTATCGCGAGTGTCGGCATCGGCGGCGCCGCTCACGCAGAGGGAGCAACTCTTCCATTTGGGAACTTGATATGAATACGACGAGCGAGCACGGTAGGACGTTGTGTTGAGTTGCCGCCTCTGCGCTGAAGCGGGGGGAGGGGGGAGGGGGGCAACGGTTCGTGGGGCGGCAGGAGGGGCCGGACACGCAAGCCCCCACATGCACGCACATCCCCATAGCGACTTCAATGGACGGTAGCACTGGAGTAGGAGATGGAGAGAGAAGGGGGGAGAGGACCATGCAGTAGGAGCGACTCCACTGACCCGCCCCCACGCATCCCGGACCCTTTCTCCCCCTCTCCGTCACAACCCCAACCCTCCACCTTTCCCCTACACACAAACGCACACACGCACACGCCGCCCTGCCTCTACAGTCGAGAACGGAGGCGGTGCGTCTGCCGGCGCCACCAGGAGAGGTTGGACGACGGCGCGGAGCGGCTCGGGGACGGGGTCGGCGCCGCGGCCGGCGTCCCCGCCCCCGCCCCGTCCTCCCGCGTGGACTGCAGCGCCACAGAGAGCTCCGCCAGCGGTGGCGTGGCGCCCTCGCCTGGCTGCGACGACGCCGCGCCAGCACCTCCGTCCGCGGCGCCGGGTCGAAGGCTTGCCATGGGGTGGCCGAGGATGAACGCCTGCATCTTGCGCAGGGCATTCAGCTGGGCGGAGATGACCATGTTCACCAGCACGGCTGGCAGCATGCCCATCGGGTGCACGAGCCCCACGTACTCGACAACGCAGTACTCGCGTCCCGGTGGCGCGGAGGACAGCGGCGGCGGCGGCGGCGCCGCAGACGCCTTCGACTTCCTCTTATTGCGCGCCGCTGCAGCAGCAGCAGCAGCAGCAGCAGCGGCAGCCCGCTCTTGCATGTCGCGCAGGAGCAGCGGCGGGAGGGCGCCCTCCAGCGCAGCGCGGCGTGCGTCCAGCGGACGGGCGACGATGCCGGACAGCAGCACCACGGCGCGGACGTACCGGGATTGCTGGGGATCGAGCGGCATGTGGTACCCCAGCGGCGTGGAGAAGGCCTTGGTGTAGGCCGAGCCGTCCGCGCGCACCTCCTCTGCGACGACGATCTCGAAGTCGCGGTCCTGCACAAACGGCACCGGCGAGCGCGTCTCGAGGTAGTGGATCGCGACGCGGCGCTGGCCACGCTCGTAGCGGAACGGCCGTGCGGGCGTCGCCGCCGCCTGCCGCAGCGGAGCGCTGCGCGCGGCGCCGCCGTCGTACCCGTCGCTGCCACTGCTCCCCG
Source organism: Zelonia costaricensis (assembly GCA_030849075.1). Taxonomy (NCBI): domain Eukaryota; phylum Euglenozoa; class Kinetoplastea; order Trypanosomatida; family Trypanosomatidae; genus Zelonia; species Zelonia costaricensis. The sequence continues at coordinate 1,574 of JASAOO010003164.1, read as the reverse complement.
TGCGGTGCTGCGCGGAGAGGCTCGTCGGGCTGCGCTGCCGCCCGGCCGCGCGGGCCGTACCGATGGAGCTGGAGAGGCGGTACTGCGCCGTGTGCGCGGCGAGGACAGCGGGCGGCGTCAGTTCCCGCAGCAGCGCGCTGCGCCGGATGTGGTTGTCCCAGAGGGGCCGCGTGTCGTTGTCCATGTACCGCAGCACGTCCGCCGCCGAGCACGGCAGCACCACGTAGGCGCGCATGAGGTGCATCGGGCACTCCTCCACGGGGGTGCTGTACACCGCGATGCCGGTGTCCGGGTCCGCCACGATGCAACGGAACACGAGGGGCGGCGAAGGCGTGGGCTGCCTCGGCGACGAAGGCGGCGGGACGGCGGCGGCGGCGGAGCCGTTGCCGCCCGCGTGCGCCGCGCGTTGGCCCAAGGCGTACGGTGTGGGGCATCCCGGCACGGGTGGCAGCGGGCAGCGCAAGATCTCCTCGACATCACCGCAGTCCACGGCGCACTCGTAGAGCTCCGCGTCTGTCGCGGCTGTCGCAGTGGTAGCCACGGCGGTGGCGGCGGCTTGGCGGCGGCTGGACAGCGGCGAGGGACTGCGAGGGACGCTGCTCACAGGCAGAGGAGCGGCACCGCCACGTTGGCTCGTGCTGCTCCTCTTCTCCGACATGAGGGAAGCTTCACGGACAGCGGTCGACGTGGTTGTGCGACGACTCGCAGTGGTGACGCGGTCGCCGTCGTCTGTGTTAACCCGTGAGGCCACGGTGGAGGGCACGCCGTGCAGTAGCGTGCGGACGCCCTGCAGCATAGCGCTGATCGGTCCAGCCGCAACGCCAGCACCCTCAGCAATGCTGGCGTCCCGTCCCGCCACGTAGTGCGTCGACGCAGCTGTGGAAGCGGGCAGCAGATACGCCATGATACGCGTAGTTGGCAAATTGTGAGAGATGACCGCGTCAGAGCCACGCGTCCGCGCGTGGGTTCTGGTGGGGCGGTGAGAGAGGGAGGGAGAGCGATCCGGGAGAGGGCAACGCGTCGTGGTGGGAGGGGGGTGGGGCTCGAGTAATGATGCGGACCTAAACGTGTTTGTGTGTGTGTGTGTGTGTGTGTGTGTGTGTGTGTGTGTGTGTGTGTGTGTGGAGGGGCCTCGGCACACACGTGAGTCGCTGCGCGCGGCAGAGAGAGGTAGAGATAGAAGGAAGGAAAAAGTGGTCAACAAGAGGGGAGGAGCAGCCCTGCGTGGGTTGAGGGAGGTTGGGCGTGAGGGGGGGTTGGAGGGTAGGGGGAGATGGGCGAGCGAGTCGGGGATGCGAGAGAGGGTTCCGCCGGCGAGCGTGCACATGTGCCCACACACACACACACATATGCGCAAGGCGTAGATGGGTGAATTCCCGCTTCACGCGGTCCTCAGTGACGCGTTGTTACCCACCGCACCGCGTCCACAAGACTGCCCAGCACCGCTCCGCGCGTGTGTGCCTCCTCCTCCAACGTCACCTCGCTGCGGTGTGGTCCCCGCCTGCCAGTCCTGTGCCGCTGACGTGTTTCTCCTTCTCCTTGTCTTTACTGTTGTACTGAGGTGGTGGTGAAGG
>JASAOO010003163.1:0-26280 GCA_030849075.1 Zelonia costaricensis | reverse complement strand
TTTCTTCGCCGCGCCTCTCCTCGCTCCGGCCCAGCCGGCCCGCTTGGCGGGGTGGGCGAGGGGCGGAATACGGGCTTGGCCTGCACCGACGCGGGCGAGCCACACCGTGTGTTTTGCGTTCCCTGTCGCGCCGCCGTCGGGTTGCTTTGTGGGCGTATGTGTGTCCGTGTTTGTCTGTCTGCGTGTGGTTGGTGCCACCACGGCTTTGCTGTTCCCGTGTCTTGCCTTCTCTTCCCTGACCTTCGCTGCCTGCTGCCGCCTTCACTGCCTTTCCCCTCCCTCCCTCCCTCCATCCCTCCCGCTGATGCCACCACGCGTGCCTCGTCGAATGCGTGCCGCGCTGTCCCGCTGCTTCCTCCGCCCCCCCCCTCTCTCTTCCCTCTCCACCACACACCTGAGCACGTCATGGCGCTTACACGGACACACCCGCGTACACACTCACTCACATTCGCGTAGAATCACCCTGTGCTCTGCCACGGTCGACACCAACGCCTTCTTCCGCAAGTTCCCGCGCTCCGCTGAGGGGGCGCTGCACGACGTCGTCGTCGTCACCTCGACCCGGGTGCCCCTCATCAAGTTCACGTACAACGGCGTCCATGTCGACCTCCTCTTCGCCTCGGTCGACATGCGCACAGCGCCAACCACGGCGGAGCTTCTGAGCGACGACTTTCTCAGCCACGTCTCGCTGCCGTGCCGGCCGACCGTGAACGGCATTCGCACGATTCTCGAAATACGCCGACGACTGCCCCTGCCTTTAGACGCGTACGCCTGCGTCCTGCGCGCCGTCAAGTACTGGGCCGCCCAGCGGCAGGTGTACGGCAACCTTTACACGTTCCCAAACGGGGTGTGCCTCGCCATCATGGTGGCACGCGCCTGCCAGCTGTGCCCGGTTCACGACCCCAGCGTCGTCCTGAGCTTTTTCTTCGCCCTGTACGCGCGGTGGCTCGCACGCAGCACCCGCATCGAGCCGGTCTCCATCGTGCCCAAGACAGAGAACCCGTCGATGCAGCGCGTGCCTGGAATGCCGCTGCCGTGGGATGCCGTGTGGGACGCTGGCGACCTCTTTCCCGTGCTCAACCCCGCCCGCCCCTGCGTCAACTCCGCCCACACCGTCGGACGCACCGGCCTGCTGCTATTTTCCCGTGAGGTGCTCCGCGCCGAGCAGCTGTGCGCGGCCGCGGCGGCCGCCTCGCCGCCGTACGCGCCCCTGTGGGAGCCCTACAACATTCTCGACGAGCACCGCTTCTTCATCGGTGTGCACATCGCCTGCGAGCACCGCGTCGCCGCCACCTGCGAGGACGTGCTCAACGCGTGGAAGGGCTACGTGGAGAGCAAGCTGCGTATGCTCGTCTACGCCCTCGAGTGCTCTGTCGAGGTGCGGCCCTTCCCACGCGCTGTCGCTGATGAGCCGGCACGCGAGGTGACGCGCGGGCAGGCGACTCTGCACCGCCGCACCCGCGCCTTCTTCTTCGGTGTCCGCGGCGGCGGCAAGGATGTCGTGCGCGACGACGTTACCGCCGCCTTCAGAGAATTCGAGTTTGCCGTGACAGAGGGCACCACCGGCACGAACCCGTTCGATCGCGACAAGGCCACGATGCTCGGCCCTCACATGTCCTTCTTCTCCGTCTACGACCCGCTAACGGTGAACTCGCCGTGCCAGGCTCTGTACAGCGCCTGCGCAGAGATGATGGGGTCCGCCGTGTGATGGCCGCTCACGAAGCGCACCGTCGCCACACAAGCAGGGATCCTCTGTTCCTGTTGACTCGGCTGTCTTGCCGTCTGCGCATGTCTCACATCACCCCCTCCCCATCTTCTCTGTGCGTACTCGCGTGAATGAAGAAGCCGCGCCAACTACACACGGCGATGGCGCCGCGAGAGCGCTGCATGCGTTCGCCCTCAGACTTCGCGGAAAAAAGAAAACAAATACGGGCCCACAGCTCCCCGAGAGAAGAAGGGCGGAGGAGGGCGTGGGGTGTCCCCGCGAACGTGACACTAAAAGAGAATAGAAAGGCGCACGTTCACGCAGCCGTGCTACGCAATCTTTTTTTCCCGGGCTGCGCGGCCGACGGGTGCGCATCGCTTTCATCTCGTGCTCGCCCGTACGTCTCCGCCACGCACGACTACCTCTCAAGGGGAGGGAGGGGGTGGGGGACGTGAACGGCGTTGGCGCGCGCAGGCGGAGGACCCGCCACACGGTTAAACTTCATCCACCGTCTCGACTAGCGCTGCCCCCCCCCCCCTCCTTCCCCCTTGCGTGTGTGCATGTGTGTCTGGCGCAGCTGTGCTGCCCCGCGTTGTCGCTATGAGGTGCGCACGCCCCGACTGTACGTCCGCTCCCCAGCTGCCCCTCTCATCACCGTGCCTCGACGTCCGTTCCCACGTCTCTTCTCTGCGTGTTCTAGCTGCACGCGCCGTCGTAACTTGGCGCCGCTGTACAAGAGAGCGTGCCTGGCTGCGCCCCACTCTGTCCCCCCCTCTTGAACACCCGGACACCCACACGCACACACACGCGAGCACACACAGACACATACATACTGTAAGCGAGAGCTGTGCTGCACCAAAATGAACTTCTTCTCGAATCCACTGGCGGAGGAGGAGGAGGTCGTGCCGCCCGACTACCCGCTCGAGCAGTACGACGACCTCAAGCGCGAGGACGACTTCAACGAACTTCTCGTCCGCTCCGCCACCCTCGAGAGCGCGCGGGGTGCCGCCGCTGCCACACCCGAGCTGGAGGCGTGCCTGCGTGAGACGCGGCAGCTGCGCGCGTCGCTGGAGGGGGTGTGGCTGCGCATGAATGGCGTGCAGGCGGCCGAGGCAAGCGAGGCGCACGTCCAGGCACTTGCAGCTGCCGCGTCGCTGCGCGCGCGCCCCGACATGACACCAGCGCTTGACAGCGCCGCCGTCCTCATGCACCGGCACGCGGTGCAGCGCGAGCAGCTTTGCCAGCGTCTCCGTGCGTTGGTCGAGCGGGAGGCCGCGGCCCTCGCCGCACCCGCCGTGGATGCACCGCGCCTCGCCGCAGGGGCCCTTGTCAGCACCGCGGCCGGTGACGTGCCCCGTCCCCAAGCGGCGGCGTCTTCCTCCGTGGCGTGGGAGTCCGTGCCGGGGCGCGTGGCCAGCGCCGTGAACGCGCTGCAGTCGCTGCTGCCCGCCATGTCCGCCGAAGAGGCAGCGTTGGCCAGCGCGGCGGCGCAGCAGCTCGTGTACGGGCTCGAGTCGTGGCGCGCCATCACGCAGCGACGCGACTCGCTGCACGCCGCCGTGGCCGCCAAGCGGGAGGAGCAGGCCGAGGCGTGCCGCGCCGCGGAAGCGTTCGCGCGGTGGGCGGCTCAGCGGCGCGTGCCGCGACCTGCCCCCGGTGATGCCGAAGCAGGCGGCGGCAGCGGCGGCGCTGCCTCGCTTCCGCTGACCTTTGACATCGCCGCGGCGGAGGCGCTCAACAGGGAGCTGGGCGAAGAAAATGCGCGGCTGGAGGCGGCGCTGGCGAGCGCCTTGGCTGACACGGAGCGCGCAGGCGTCGAGGCTGACCTCCCAGCTGGCAGCGCGCTCGTGCAGCACGTCGCCCTCGCCGCGTACGCCCGAGAGTTGGAGGCGGAGGTGGAGCAGCTGGGTTGCGCGGTGCTATTCTTGCGCGGCGTCCTGGCCAAGCCCGAGTCGCCGCCCGCGTGGACTCCAGCAGCAGAGGCTACTCCCGCGACGCAGTCGACGTACGAGACTGCGGAGCGCCTCTCGGAGCGGCTCGGCCGCACCCACGCCGTGGAGGCTGCGCTGCAGTCCGAGGCAGCGGTGTCGCTCGACGGGACGGCGGCCGCGCGGCGTGCCACAGACGCCATCCTCTCATGCGGGCTCTCGCGACTGCTGGGGGTGCACAACGCGTGCTTGCAGGCGATGGCCCTGCTCAGCACTGTGGCGGAGCGGCAGTCCACCAACGCCGCCTTTCTCGGCCACGCCGTCCGCGGCGGCGGTGCCGTGGACGACTCCACGCTGGAGCGTGCGCTCGACCTCGCACCGCTGGACGAGGCGCTGCTGGCACGCGCCGTGACGGCGGTGGACGCGGCCGCCTCCGACCTCGAGGTGGTGCTGTGCGAGGTGGTGGACGACTGCACCGCTGTTGCAGCCAAGCACCGGGCGCGGTGGAGTGCTGTGCGGGTGCTCCTCGCGCAGCTGCTCGAGTCCGCCGTGGCCGGCCTGTCCAACGTGCCGCCGGAGTGGGGTGCGCTTCTCGCTGCATACGCTGCTCCGGACCGGCTCGCTGTCTCAGCGCCCGCCCCCACAACCGCCGAAGATGCGGCCGCCGTCCGTGTGGACGAGCAGTGGGCGGCGCAGGCCATTGCGGAGGAGGTGGCGGCGTTTGCCCAGGAGAAGGCGGCGCAGCGGCAGACTGTCACGGCGCACTGGTCGGCGCAGCAGACGGACGTCAACAAGAAACTGGCGTGGCTGCACAAGCAGCCCAACGCGCCGCTGCTCGCCCAGCTGTGCACGGTGGAGCGGGATAACGAGCGGCTGAGCCAGCAGCTCGCGTCTGTGGAGTCGGCATCGCTGGACGCGTCGGCGCTCCAGGCCGCTCTCGCTGATCTTCTGCAGCGCCATGCCACCGAGTCGCGGACCAACGCAGCGCTGCAAGCTGAGCTTGACGCGCTGGCCGAGACGCGGCGCGAGTTGGAGGCGCAGCGGGAGGCTCTGCAGACCTCCGCTGCCTGATGTCGGTGCGGTGGCGCAGGACGTTCGTCGTGGACGCAAAGGGAAGACGAGCGAGCATGTGTGAACCTCGTTGTGTGGACCGCTACCTTCTTTCACGTATGCCGAAAAGGAGAGGAGGCGATGGGGAGAGGCAGACGGCTAGGGGGAGGGAGGGGGGGGGGAGCCACGGCACGGCCAGCAACCGTCTTCTGCGCACACACACACACACATGCTTCGCACCTCCCTCTTTGCACTCGTCAGCGCGGCGCTTCTGCTGCTGGGCACGACACGCGCCCGCATCGCAGCGACACATGTTGTGCTCTCCGATGCCCGTAAGGCACAGGCGGTGGGGACAAGATGCTCATCACCTCGCCACGCGAACCCCTCACGAAAGTGAAAACACAGAAAAGGAAACAAAAGAAACGGCGCCGTGCGCCCTGGATCTGCAGGCCCTTGGTGATGGTGTGCCTGGTGTCGCGTAGTGGCCGTGTGGCACTGATTATCTAGTACCTCTTTCACCCCAGCCCTTCATCACACTCTCCCTTTGTGCCCCTCTTCATCCCCTGTCGCCCTGCACCACATTCCGCACGCACAATGCACTACACACACACACATCACTGGCAATGCTGCGCAGCTTGTCTGCGTGAGCACAGGGCCCGCCGCCCGACATCCTTACCCTCCCCTCACCCTCACCGTTTCGCCTTCCTCTTGCCTCTAGCGTTTTTTCTTCCAGTTGACCACCATGTCGTGCAAAGCCGGACAGACGAACTGGATCTTCACCGATTCCTCGGCCTGCTATGTGACGTCGAACCTGCGACTGCGGCAGTGCATCTGCCCGCTGTCGACGTGCGCCTCAACGGCGACCGGCTACACGTGCCAGCTCACCTCGTCGGTTATGATTCTGTCCGGTCTCCTGCTTGCCGTCTGGGTGATGGCAGCGTGCGCGTACGTCTACGTGTCGAACTTTATCGGGGAGTTGGAGCTGGAGGCGCGCGCCGAGAAGGAGGTGTCGCTCAGCCGCAACTACTACTACCACAAGCTGTTCGGCACCGACACCCCGACCAGCCCGGGCGGCGTGTACGTGCCCGATGCGAAAGCGCTGGCGAAGTAGGCGGCCAGTGGTGTCGCTCCCGGAGGCCCGTGATGCGCACGAGGGGGAGAGCGGCCGGCAAGGGACACGTTGGAGACGGAGCGAGGTGGGCGGCGCGCAGCGACTGAGGCCGTTCCCCTTTTCTCTCCACCTCGAGTTCATGCGGCGGGCGCTCTGCTGACCCACACGCAACACCGCACCGCTCTCTCGTGAACTCCACGCCCTCGCCGCGCCACCCCCACACACGCGTTTGTCCGTTGTTCTCCCTCTCCTCGTGCTGCGCCGTCCACCTGCCGTCGAGCACGTTCGCGTGTGCTTCTGGCCGATGCGGCCCGTTGTCTTTTCTTCTTGTCAGTAGCTCAGCTTCCCGCGGCATGTTCTCTTCAGCGGTGCTGGCGTGGTTGACGCGCCATGCGTGCGCAGCCCTTGCCCTCGCCTGCTTTTTTTCCCACACATTAACTGTTGCAAGCAGGCGAGGGCAAGGGGGAGGGGGTGGGTTGTGGGTTGTGTGTTTGTGTGTGTGTGTGTGTGCTTGTGTGTGGAAGGAGAGGGGAGGGGAAGGGATGGGTTAGTGAGGCGTTGAGAGCGAACGGGGTGAACCAGCAGGGGTGAAAGCGTCCACGTTGCTGCTGGTGTGTGCGCCCCTCCCTTCTCGTCTCTCCTTGCGTTTGTGTTTCCCCTCCCCCCGGCCCAGCCCCCCACACGCCGCACTCTGCGCGCCCTTCTAACGCCCCTTCCCCCGTTTTGCGTCACCTTTTTCTTCTTCACGTCACTGTTAACGGTGCTCTCTCCCTAGTTGACCTCCTGGACTATCACTTTTTTTTCTTCTCTGTACGTCTGTGCGTCCGTCTGCGTGTGTCTGTGTGTGTGTGTGTGTCTGCCTGTGCCTGTTTGCGTGCGCGTGTGTGATTGTGCCTTGTGTTGACCGTCCCATGTCCTTGTGCCCCATTTTCTCTTGCTCTTGCTCTCGTCCCTCGAGCATTCTTCTGTCGTGCCACCCTCGCGTGTGACGCACCCCGCCACCGCCGCCCTTCTCCGCTGCGCACGCCTCCCTCCGTCACGCCGGCGCTGCAGACGTGTGACAACGCAGAGGCCAACCGCCGCCGCGTCTCGACGGCGACCGTCTGTGTCGTGCCGAGCGACGTGGTGTAACGTTGCGGGTGGCGTTGGCGGTGACGGCGCCCCCCCCCCTCGTCGCCGTCTCCGAACAAGTCGGTGTCAGCATTCCTTAACAAAGAAGGCACCACTTTCCTTCGCAGTCTCTTCCTCCTCACCCCTCCACGGGCAAGTCAAGTCAAGCAGAGGCACCGGACGTCCGTTGCGGTGCGTGCATCGCGGTGCACACCCCGCCTGCGAGCGGAGGCTGAACGGGGCGTCCCCCTTCTCCCCCCTCCCTCACTACAGTAAGACCCGAAGTGCAGGTGTCCCGCCGCGTGCGCTGCAATGACACGAGCTCTCAGTGCCGCACTGAGGGCTCCGTGCCACCTCGACAGAGGAACCCTGTACCTCCCGCTGGCCCAGAGCGAGGTGCCAAAGGGGCCCCCTTTTCACAGCTCTCCGCACGTCGCCCCAACGCTCTGGGTTTCATGGCCTTCCTTCCTCCCACATGCCCTCCCCCCTACCCCCTCCCTTCCATCCTCACAGAATTGCGTCTACTGACATCCCCTTCGCAAAGCCAGCAAAGGCGAACAAGCTAAGCGTTTTGCCTCCAAGCAAAGCTCGGTGCCTTCTAGATTTCTTCACAAGTGCGCCCCCCCTTTCACCTACCACCGTCCACAAGGTGCCTGCCGTTTGTTGACTGACGGCGCATCAGTGCCCTGGCATTGTCGTGTGAACCTTCGTCTATCACAGTCCACGTGGCCGGTTCGGTTGCCTCTACCGAAGCTGCGGCTCCACTGCCCTCTGGCGACGCACTCTGCACCTCGGCCCTTTTCACACTCCCACCCGAGAACCTACCGCACGCTGTGCCGCGGCAGGTGCGCCCTCGGCATCCGCAGAGCGCCACCTCGTCCCCTGCTCGTCTCATAGGCACCGCACGGAACAACAACAACAGCAGCGTCGTGCGTGCACACATCGCAGGCTCCCCCACTTCAGCGGCGCGAACACACACACACACATCCGCAAACGACGGCAAGACACGAAAAATAAAAAGAAGACTCGCACTTCCAACGACACAACGGCACACACCGCCGCAGTCGCGTAAAAGAAAAAAAAGCGAGGGAAGGACTGGCATAGAGTAGCAAAGGGAAGGAGCACTCGCACCGTCCAAGACGATGCCCGTTTCACCGCCGGCCCACACGTCGACGCTCGTCGTCGCAGCGGCCGCAGGCGCCGTGGCAGGTGCGGCGGCGCTCGCGTGGAGTGTCGAACACTGGCAGCGGCGTCGCGGCCCGCACCACGGCGATGCAGCGGTCGCTCCGGCCACGTGGACCTGCGCACAGGTGGCGGGGTGGCTGCGCGACAACGGCGTGGCGAAGGCCGCCGTGGCGGTCCTCGTTCGGTACGACGTCGACGGTGACGCGCTGATGCGGCTCACACCGCAGGAGCTGTATCGCATCGGTGTCCCCCTGCGGGACGCCCGTATGATTCTCGCGGCCATCGAGGACGTGCGGGAGAGCGTCGTTCTGCTGTCCCGCGCATCCCCGCGCTCCACGTCGCGGCGGCAGTCGAGCCCGTCCCCGCGCGGCGCCGATGCACTCCCTGAGCCGTCGTCTGCGGCCCAGTTTGAGGCGGCCTGGCGCGCCCTGATTCGCACGTGCGCGCAGCCACCCAGTGGAGCCTCTGCTGCGGAGCAGCAGCAGCGGCTCGCCGTGTACACGGGCGCCCTCCTCGAGAGCTTCCAGGTGCTGTCGCCTAGCGAGCAGGCGGCGGCCCTCACCCTCGTCGCGGCGGCAGAGAGCGTGCCCCTGCCCCCACCGCCAGCCGCACCGCCGCTCCGCGCGTCTGACGACGCCGCACCGGCCGCCGACGGCGGCGAGACGCCGGCGCAGGCAACGGAGGAGAAGCTGGCGCCGCTGCACAAGATGCTGGACGGCTTCCTCGACTTCCTGCGATCGCCGGACCTCGACGCTGTCACCCCGGCCGACTTCGAGGAGTTGGGCGAGCGCGTGGCGACGCAGGTGAAGCGCATCGCCCGTGTTGCGGAGCAGCTGCCACCGCGCCTCAGCGCCCCGCTGATGACCAAGTGCGACGGCGTCTTCGCCGCCCTGGCGAGCCGCACGTCGTCGGCATCGACGCCGTCCCCCGCTGCTTCTGCTGCTACTGCCGCTGTGGCGGCGCCGGCCGCCTCGGCGGGTGACTTGGCTGGCACGGCCAAGCTGATGCAGGCGCTCCACCACGTCCTCGTTACCGTGGAGGACCCGGCCCTGCGGGAGCTGCCGGCGGCGCAGCGGGTGCAGACGCTGACGGCGCTGGCGAAGCGCACCGAGGCGATCGAGGCGGCGGCGGCCGGGGCGGTGGCGGGGGTGCCGGCGAACGAGGAGGTGCTCAGCATGGTGCGCCCCATCCTGCGTGTCATCCGGCAGGCGGTGCTCCTCAGCGAAAAGGAGGCCGCCGCACTCGCGCGCAGCTCGACGGCACCGGCCGCGACGGCGGGTGATGATGCGGAGGGGATGATCCCGGTGCTGCTGGAGACGGTTCAGGAGATTCAGCACACGCTGCACTCGGAGGCGTTTCGAGAGGCACCGACCGCCGTGCGGCGGGAGCTGTGCGAGGTGATGCAGCGCCGCGTCACAGAGCTGACGGGCAGCATCGAGTCGCTGCCAGTCGCCGCGCAGACGATGGCGCGTGAGCTGCTGTCCAACACGTCCAGTGTCCTCGACGTGGTCGTGACGACGGCGGAGGTGGAGGAGGAGGCGGGCGAGGAGGCGGAGGAGGCGGAGGAGGCAGAGGACGAAGACGCAGAGGGCAGCGCTGACGGCGACGCCGCGGAAGCGGCCGAAGGGGAGGACGGTGCTGCGGCGTCCGCCGACATCGACATGTACGTCGACCAGCTGGAGAGGATCTTCGACTTTCTCACCTCCGACGAGCTTGAAGGGGCCACGCTTGAGCGGCGACGCGCGGTGGCAGCAAAGCTGCAGCAGCGCTTGGCCACCATCAAGGCAGAGGTGGAGAAACGGGAGGCCCATGGCGTCATCATCACGGAGCTTATCACGCCCCTGCAGGAGCTGCTCGCGAACATGGCCGGCACCCACGCCCCCTCGAAGGAGTTCGTTGAAGTCACCGCGCCGCTTGCGGACGTGCGCCGCCTTCTCGCTGGCGATGCCTATCAGCAGCTGCCGCACCAGGAGCAGCTCCGCATTGCCCGCACGCTGATCCCACAGCTGCAGCAGCTCACCGCCGGGTTTGCATCGCTGTCGGAGCCTGAGCGCCTCGCGGCGGAAGAGATGGTGCGCCCCATCAACGATGAGCTGCTCCGCGTCGTGCGCCCGCGCGGTGCGGGTGCCTCCACGAACACCGTGCAGAGCGTGCTGGAGCGGCTGCAGGCGGTGATGCGCGCGACCCAGGACGTTGAGTTCACCACCATGTCACCGGCGGCGCGCCGGGCGTGGGCCGTCAACACGGTGGCGGAGCTCGGCCGTGTGCGGGACGACTGCGTCGCGCTGGGGGCTGAAGGGGCCGCCGTGCTGCCCATCATCGAGAGCCTGCAATCCCAGCTGCGCGGCCTCGTCGCCAGCGACACTGCAGCCGCTGCGGCTGCGGGGGAGGAGGGGGAGCGGGACGACACGCGCAACGGCGGCGGCGCCTCGCCAGGCCCGCTCTGGGTGGCCGTGAGCGAGATGACGAGGGAGCTCGAGGCGGCCAGCGAGACGCAGGCCGCTGTGCCCGCGGCGCGGCTGCAGCGCATGGTTGGCGTGGTTCGTGAGGCCTCGCACCTCGCTGACATGAGCGCGGCGCAGGAGGCGACGCTGCTGCGCTTTGGTGCGCTTCTTCGCCACCACGTAGAGAGCGCGGTTGGGGATGACGCGAATGGTGAGGGCGGCAGCGCGGCGCAGGGGGAGGGCGACGCGATCGACGCAGGCGCGGACGCGGAGGCGCTGGGGTCGCTGCGGCAGTCACTGCAGGCGCTGGCCGAGGTCGCGCAGGACGGGACGGCGCCTACTGCCCCGGAGCTGTCAGCCATGGCGGCCTCAGCCGAGGACCTCATCGCCAGCGCCGACGCCGCCGGTCTCTCGTGGCGGCAGGACGCGGCGTGTGCGAGCGCGGTGCGCAGCATCCTCATCGCACTGCAGCAGTCGCGCGACGCGGCCGAGGGGGCAGCTGGGCCGGCCCGGGAGCCGAGCATGGTGGAGTCGGTGCTGCAGTCGTCCATCACGGCCATCCGAGCCAACGCGCCGACGCGCCGCGAGGACTTCGCGCCGTACACGCGTATTCTTGGTCTCGCCCAGCCCTCGGCGGAGCAGATGACCAACCGCGAGCTGCTTCTGCTGAAGACGCTGCAGGAGGCCGTGATCGAGGCGATGCGGCGCCTCCCGCCCCCGGCGGAGGGGGACGAGAGGGAGGAGGCCGGCGACGACGCGGCGGACGCGGAGGGGCGTGACGGCTCAGGCGGCGAGGAGGGCGAGGAGGAGGAGGACGGGGACGAGGACGCGAGCCGGGTGGAGGCGGTGCTGGACGCGCTCCTGCAAATGTCCTACAAGCTGCGCGAGGGCACCTTCTCGGCCGAGGAGCTCGACGCCTTTGAGCGGACGCAGCAGGACCTGGAGCGGCTTCTTGCCGGGGAGGGGGTCGAGGCGGCGGAGGCGATGGAGGCGGTGCGAGAGCAGATCCGCCTGCAGCGCATCACTCTGGCCGATGACGAGGGCGACGACGGCGCTGCCTCAGGGGCCGACGCGAAGACCCGTGCGAGCGACGCCGCGGCCCCCGATGCGCAGGCTACGGCCATGGGGCGGCGGGCAAGCGACGCGTCGCACCCCGAGAGCACGCACGCCTTCAACGAGGACGACGACGACGATGCGGGCAGCAACGGCGGCGGCCCGGGTGCGTGCGGACCGTCCCCCAGTGCCGCCCCACACGCTGCGCAAGGCGGCGTTGCCAACGGCGCAAGCGGGTCGCACAATGGCGGCGCTGCGCACTGAGCAGGAGAGGGGATGGGGGTGGGGAGGGTCGAGGTCCCCCGCCCCCCCCCCAGCCCCGCACTCCCCCCCCCCCCCACCATGACCGTCTCGGGTACTGCAGGCGTGAGCCGCNCCCCCCCCCCAGCCCCGCACTCCCCCCCCTCCCCACCATGACCGTCTCGGGTACTGCAGGCGTGAGCCGCCGCCGCTTCTCTCCACCTGACTAGGCTGCCTGAAGGCGCAGGAAGCCTTGCGTGGCGGAGACGCGCCATAGACATGCGCTGGGTCCCCTGCTCCCGTGCCCGCCCTCCCACTCGTGGATTCTCTAGCCGTTGCGGCGTGTGTTGCGTGACTCCTTTCTGTTCGTTTCTTTTTTTTTTTCTCCTTGCGTTCAAGGAGCTGTGCTGTATCGTCGAGCCTCTGTTCTGCGGTGGCGCGTATGTGTGCGTGTGTGTTCCAGTTTCTCTCTTGTCGGACGTGTCGAGGACGGGGTGGGGTTCTCGAGGAAAGGGGCAAAGGCGGAGAAGGAGGGACGGCGGCGGTGCTGAGCTGGTAAAACCGCTGTCCCGCCCCTTCCGTGTTCCCCCCCTCTCTCTCGCCGCAAAACACACACACACACACACATCAAGTCCAGAGAATGCTGATGTTCTGACTAACCGCCGAGTGTCTGGCCTCTCTCTCCGGTGTCGCCCACCCAGGCGCGCTCGCATCCTACTTTCCGTTTACGCCCCTGTTTGCCTGTTCGCTTCCTTGGACTCATGCCTCGAGGGGGAGCCTCGCTCACCACGAGCCCTCAACACCGCTCACCTCCCTTGCTGGATCTGCACGAAACGCACGGGACGGAGGGCCGCCGCCGCGACGCGGGCCTCCTCGCGCTTTGGGGTTTCCTCCGCGCCCCGCACGATTCGCTGAACCGCTGCCGCGGCCGAGTGCGCCTGTAGGCCAGCGGCAGACCGCTGCTTTGACCCACTTGGGTGGATCTCGCACTTGCGCATGGCCCCTCCCCCAATCACTCAACACCCTTCTCGTTGCACCACCAACGTTTGCCTCTTGTTCGGCTCGGGCGGCAGTCTCGACATCGCGTCCTCGCCGTGCCCGGCTTTCTCCCGCCGCGTGTGTGCCCCTTATCCCGCCGCCCCCCCCCCCCCGTCGCACACACGCGCTGCAGCTTTCGGTTCTCACACTCCGCGCTGTGCGGCTTCTGAGCTGACGCGGTGTCTGGCCGTTGCCTTGTCCCATTCACTTACCCACACACGGCACCGGTTCAAACGAAAGAGGGAGAGAGCAGTTTGCTGCACGCACAACTTCGTCTTCCTCAAGAAGACGGATTTACACGGCTCTCCCGCACACAAGACCGACACACACGCACACACACACACACACACACACGAATCCCTCGTCCTTCCGTTTCCCACCTTGGCGATTCCATGGCGGATGCAGCGCGCACGACGCGGCACTACGTCAGCGACAGCCTGGCGGAGCGCTACCCGTACGACGCTGGCAAGGGGTTCGTCGGAATCCGGCAGCGCGATGCCGGCCGCGTCTTCAACGGCCACGGCTCCTCCGGCGTCGACGACATGATGAACAGCCTTGCCGACCCGTCCGTTCCAACGGATGAGCGGACGAAGGCTGCGCACCACCTCTACGCCCGCTCCGCCTCGCAGGAGACGAAGGTGGAGATGCTGAACAAGGGCCTCGTGCCGCTCCTCGTAGCCACGATACAGCGCTGCCCCAGTCTTCTGCTCCTGCACCAGTGTCTGCTGCTGCTCCGCTCCCTCGCGGTGCTGCCGCAGGGTTGCCTCGCGCTGATTCGGCAGGGGGCCGTCCCTGCTGTGACGGCGGTGCTGCGCACTAGCCTCGCGGCGGAGGGGCCGGCCGAGTCGCCGCAGACAAGCTGCATCGCTGCCGCGCACGTGCTGTGCCAGGTGAGCGGCAACGCGTCGGGGCTGCGGTGGCTGCTCGGCGTCGAGCACGACGCGGCATTCGAGGGCGGCGATGCGGCGTGGGTCGGGGAGCCGGTGGCGCCCGAGGCGCTCATCGCTGAAGTTGCCGCCGGCATCGCCCGGTCCGGGACGCCGACGCAGGCGGTCGCTCACCTCGTGCAGACGCTCGCCCACCTCACGAGTCTCGACCGCGGCGTCACCGCCTTCCTCGCCACGCCGGCCGCGATCGACACGGTGGTGGTCCTACTTGAGCAGCAGCCGCAGCCGCCGAAGGAGGACGTGGAGACGTGTGCCGCGGTGCTGGAGGTGCTCTGGAACGCCGCGCTGAGCCCCGCCGGCGCGGCGGCTCTAGAGCAGCGCGAGGTCCCGCAGGTTCTGATGCAGATGCAGGCTTCCATCTGTGGTCACGCAAGCGAGGTGCCGACGAGTGTGCAGCGGCAGCTCACGGGCGCCCTCTCAGCTGTGTCGCAGCTTACCTCTGTCAAGCGCGCCAGCACTGGCCCTTTGTCGCCCTTCGACTCCCGCCAATGCATTTCCATGCTCGTCGACAGCGTGCGGGAGTGGAACGGACTCATCCACGCGCAGTACACCGCCGCCGCGAAGTCTGTCCCGCGCGACGCGGCCGCCGTCGTCACGAATCTGGTGCAGTGTGTGCGACTCGCTTCCGAGCTAAAGGCAACGCGCGACATCACGCACGCTGCGATCGACGCCGTGGAGCAGGAGAACGCCACCGAGGCATTCCACTTCCGTCGCCAGCTCTACTTCCACACGCGGTGGGAGGCGGAGTACAACGCCAGCGTTGAGGTGTAGGCGGTGCACGCGCCTCACTGGGCCTCGCGTGTTGACGTACCTCGTGGCGGAGCTGTCTGCTTGACGGGAGGGACACGAGTGCGTGTGTGGGGGGGGGGGAGGGGAGGGTGGAGAGTGTGGCGCTTTCCGCTCTCCTATCCTCTGCCTTCCACACTCACCTTCTCGTCCCCACCAGCGTAGAGCCGCGCTGGTCGGCCGTGCCGGGGGTGTGCGCCGATGTACAGACACAGACTGCTTGCGGCACACCTTGCCGGTATTGGCCGCCGCCCATCGTCGTGCCTGCGCCCTCTTTCTTCTCCCCGCCCCTTGTTCCTTCGCGTGCCTTCGCTCTCACCCGTCCTCCCGGCGCCGCCCGCAGCGAGTGTGTGGCTCAGCCACGACCGAATGTGCACGCGTAAGCTCCTTCTTGCGCCGGCCTGCGTGGAACCGTGTCCGGCGGGAAAGACGCAGCGTGGGACAGGAGGGAACGAAGGCTGGCGGCACCCCACAGGAGAAAGAGCAGCGGGGGCGCAGGACGACGGGGAACATGTACGGAAAAGTCAACCACTGCACAACGCCTCAACTTGCTGGGAGACACACACACACACACACAGAGGCATGTCAGTACCGCTCTCCCGAGAGCGAGGTGCGGCGCCGTGCGGGGAAACCGCTGACGAGGCAGCACCACGTGCCCCGGCCAGCCTTCCTCTCTCCGCACTCGAGCCACGGCACCGCGATGCAGGCGGCGGCCCCCCCCCCTCCCCCTCCGTATGAGGCGCGCTTGAGCGGCAAATGGACGCAAGAGCGCGTGCGCCTCTTCCACGACCACAGTGACTAACACTTCTCTGGCACTCCCTTCCTGCTCCACCACGGTGCAACGGTGCAGCACCGCCGCTACCGAAAGGGCACCACAAGCACAATCCCCTTTGCCGCCCCCCCCTCCTCCCCTCCACAGAGACGTCGCGTTTCGGACCACGCTGGGTCGCAGCCACCACGCACTCCACGCGCACAGCCCCCCTCTCTCTCGTCCCGTCGCTGCTTGCACGGAGGGCACCGACACGAGCCCTCCTCCGCCCTTCGCTGCACGCACCGGAGCCGAGAACGGTGCGGGCTCCTGTTAGACATCCACATAGAGGGTGAAGCCACCAACTCACTTCACCGCCCCCACCCCCTCCTTCGTTCTTCCTGTCGCCTCAAAGGCGACTGACTGAACTAAGCCCGGAGCTAGCCCCGCCCCCTCTCCCTTCCACCCGCTCACGCACTCACCCGCACTACCCAACACACGCAACGTTAAGCGCACGGCCAGGGCGAGAGCGACCACGCCGCACACACAAGAATGGGCTCGCACAAGAAGACGCCGGCCGCGGCTGCGTCGGCAGACACGTTCGCTGAGGTCGGTCGCGTGTTCCAGCAGGTGCACCAAAGCGCCGCACACGCGCAGCGGTGCAAGAAGGAGCTTCTCAGCCTGGCAGAGCGGAGCGCCGCGCAGCTGCGTAAGGACGTGTGCGCTGTCGTGCGGCTGATCTTGCGGCAGGTGAGCCAGATCACGCCGGACGCGATGCGGCGACACTACGCCTTCATTGTGGAGCTGTGCAAGTCGTTCCGCGAGTCGCTCAGCTCCGACCAGCTGGCGATCGACGTGCTGCAGTGCGTAGCGCCGTACCACAATGCGATGGACAAGGCGGTGCGCCTCGCCGTCGTGTCCACCTTCGATGCCCTGCTCAAGACGGTGGACCAGGGCAACGCGTCCGAGGAGCGGCAGGACTTCTACCAGGAGGCGGCGGAGCTGCTGAAGCAGCGGGTGCACGACAAGTGCCCGCACGTGCGGGCCCGGGCGGTGGCGAGCGTGGCTGCCTTTCAGACGGGGAAGAAGGACTGCGACGTGACGCAGCAGCTCATTGCGCTGCTGTGCTGCGACGGCAACGCCGACGTGCGCAAGCAGATCCTGCACGCCATCGCACCACGCAAGGAGTTCCTGGAGGGGTACTTCCACGGCATGATCCGCTGCCTGCGCGACGTCGTGGCCCGCGTGCGCGCAGAGGCCTGGGACGCCCTCGGCCGCTTTCCGTGGCGCTACATCACCGCCTACGCGAACGCCAAGGCTGTCAAGATGCCGGAGCTGCTGGCGGCCGGCCTGGACGACGCAAACGCCTCGGTCGTGATCGCGTGCAGGGCGGCGGTGACGAACTGCTGGGTACACCGCGACGGCAAGGACTCGTGCGAGGCATTCATGAACAGCATCGCTTGCGGGTACGTGTTGCCCTCCCTGGCGCCGTACGAGCGCATCGCCGACGAGCTGCTCGCGTACGCACGGAAGCGCAAGGCCGCTACGCACTTCGTCCTCAAGCTGGACGACATTAACACCGGCGGCCTCCTTCTATGGAAGGCGGACTGCCGCGTCTCGTGCGACACGGAGGGCGAGGACGAGACGCAGCTGCTGCCGCCGCTCGAGCAGTTCAGCGCCATCCTGCAGGACACGGTGTACGCCTACGCCCGCCCAGACGCGGAGCCGAAGACGGTCAAGTTTCGCAGCGTCGAGGACGCAGACAACATGCTGCGCATTCTCCTCTCCGTCTTCGACATCTACGACGACAACGCCTACCTCGCCCACGCCGACAACACCACCCGCGCCGCCCTGCTGCGGCTCATCAACTTTATTCTGAAGGTGGTGCCCGACGAGGACCCGTCTCTCTTCGTCGACGTCGCCGTGCGCGCCCTCAAGTCCCTGTCGGCGCGCACGCCTGAGGAGTCAACCAAGACGGTCACCTCGGCGCTCGACTCCCTGTTCCGCAGCCTCAAGCTGCCCCAGCGGCACGCGCTCGGCTTCGACGACGTGGAGGCGATTGGCCGCAAGAGCCGGGAGCGGCAGCAGGAGCTGGTGCGCCGCAAGGTGCTCTGGCGTTCTGGCGAGCTTGGCGAGGAGTCGTACGCGGAGCTCAAGGCGGAGATGGACCGCGACGAGAAGTTCCTGCTGCGCATGCAGCTCATTGTGCTCGCCTTCCTCTCGCACTCGCAGCGCGGTGACGCCATTCCGACGTTCTGCTATCACATTATCCAGATGGGGCGACACCTCGACAACGAGCGGGTGCGCGTCGCGGCGACGCAGTCGCTGTGTCTGCAGTGCCTCATCAACCCCGACAGCGTGCACACCTTCATGCCTCTGATTTTGGCCGACTCGCAGGAGGGCGCCGCGGCCGGGCCGAGCTGCGACGTCAGCCTCCCTGTCGCCGCCATCGGCGTCATCTTCGACCTCGTCATGGAGTACGGGCTGCGCTTCTTCGACGCGGCGCAGCGGCCGGCGCACGAGGCGCGGGCGGTGTACAACACGGAGAACGAGGTGGAGGCGCGGCTGCTGCACGAGCAGGAGCTGGCCGAGGAGGATGTGCACAAGGTCGGCAGCAAGCGCCTGCTGGCGACGCTGCAGTCGTACCTGCAGCCCGGCAACGAGGCGAAGCATGCCGTGACGGCGGCGGGGTTCTGCAAGCTGCTGAGCTGCAACCGCCTCCCCGCCGACGTGGTGCCGCATGTCGTTGCCGTCCTTCTCGTGCACTACGCTGGCGCCGTCGCCTCCAAGAAGGAGAGCACCGCGGCGGCGTACATGGCTGACTTTCTTGGCACCTTCTTTCGCAGCTACGCTGCCAGCCACCCAAAGCGGCAGGAGCAGCTCTGCGATGGCGGCGTCACGGCCTTCCGTGTCGTGCTGGAGCGCAACACGGCCGCAGCGGCTAGGCTTATCGAGTTCGTGGCGCGCCTCACGGACGCCTACACGCTCGCGGTCATCCGCGACATCGACCCGCAGGCTGCAAAGCGCGCCACGCGCGACGCAGCCGCAGAGGAGACAGCCGCGAGTGGGCCGGCTGCGGCTGGCACGGAGGGCGAGGAGGAGGCGCAGCGCCGCAGCAACCGCGCCAACGCGACGCGCTCGTCGATGCAGTCGGGTCGGCTGCTGCGCGAGCTCAGCCGCTACTCGCTGCACGAGCGCCTCTCGCAGGAGCTGCTGGTGGAGCTGGCGAACTGCGACCTGGCCGAGAGCCGCCTTGCCTGCATGGACGCGCTGGAGAAGTGCATGTACCTGTACAGCCGTGAGCCGCAGCCCTTCCTGACGCACTGCGCCGTCGTCGCCCTGCAGACCACCCAGCAGGCCGCCCCTGGCGTGCACGAGCGACTCACGGCATGGCTCGCAGAGCTGCGTCAGCGTAGCGCGTCCCCGGTGGCCGCTGCCGTGGCAACGCTGCCCAGCGACGGGGCGGAGGCTGGGGCGGAGCAGCAGCAGCAGCAGCAGCAGCGTTGGAGTGACGCGGTGGAGGCCCGCGCAGAGCGGCGCGACGCGTTGCTGGAGGCGGGCTTCGGCGGCCTTTCGTCCATTCCGCCTCGCCTCGGCTTCGGCACGCCGGCTGTGAAGGCGGACCCGGCTGAGGTGAAGCGGGAGCGGGACTCGGACGTGTTTGACGTGGAGTCCATCGTCGGCCAGCGGAAGCGGCCGCGGTACTGAGGAGCCGGCTCCCCTCTCCCGCCTTGAAGGGCGTCGTGGCGAGTCAACCTTTCTCGCTGAACCCCCCCTGTGGCAGCGGTTTGCCGCTTTCGCTCACCGCACCGCGCTGTCACGCGCCAACCCGGACGTCTTTGCACCCCGCCTGCTGCCCCCCTCCCCCCGTCATAGAAGTCTGCGCAGACCGCAGCGTGTAGAAAGAGAGGCGAGGAGGGAAGGGAGGGCGTCGGGATCGCAGGCGCGCCGTTTGCTCGACTTCAACGCCATGATACCGTGTCACCAGAACTGGGAAAAAGGAAGCAAGAGTAAGGGAAGCTCAGCTCGACGCAAGCTAGACGTGTGGGGCGACACGCGCGCGTAAGCACACTCACTCCCCCCCCCACACACAAGTACAAGCACCGATTCTCCTGTGGACGCGGGAGTATGCGCGGCCCGCTCTCGGCATGCTGCGTATGGCAAAGCTGCCGGTGTTTCACCGCATCTCGAGAACAGTCTCGACACTCGTTTGTCCGACTTGCCACCTTTGCGCATTTCTGCTTCCACGCCGTTGGTTGGTGTCTCTTCTTTGTTTCCACCTGCCCCCCTCACAGCGGCGGACGACAGCAGCGGCAGCTCACGCGTGTCAGCGCGGCGCGTTTTCGTCTTTTGTGCAGCCGTTCGTGCGCTTGAGCCGTCGAGCGCTTCTGGTGGACGGCTGAAGGTCGCCGTCGTGTCGAGTTTACGGCTTTGCGTGCAGACTCGTGTGCATGCGCAAACACACACACACACACGCACACACGCATGTATATGTGCCCCCCACCCCCAATACAAACGCACACTCGCGAAAAGCACATCACGCATACAAGCACACCTACGCTACGGCGAGGCGCAGGCAGGCATACACGCACGCATAGAGTGGAGATATCAGTTGTCCGAGAAGAAGACAAAGTCGAGCCTCGCTTGCGGCGACGGTGGGTCATACGCGCAGCGCCATGGCGGTGGAGGTGGTGGTGGACGGCATCGCCGTCTCCTTTCCTTTTGAGCCGTACCCGGCGCAGGTGGAGTTCATGCGCAGCGTCATGGCGTGCCTGCAGCACGGCGCCAACGGGCTGCTCGAGTCCCCCACCGGCACGGGCAAAACACTTTGCCTGCTGTGCAGCACCCTTGCCTGGGTGGCAGCCACATACAAGGGCACGGTGGCTCGTCACACCTCGGGTGCTGCAGGGCCGCTCCGCGGCCCGCCAGCGCACAAGGTGGTGTACTGCAGCCGCACGCACGCGCAGCTGACGCAGGTGGTGCGCGAGCTGAAGCGGACGTCGTACGCGCAGGGCCTCGCGATGGCGGTTCTCGGCTCTCGTGAGCACATGTGCGTCAACAGCGAGGTGACCCGGCTCCCGTCATCGCACGCGCAGCAGGCCATGTGCGCCACCCTCCGCGCCGATCGCAGCTGCCGCTTCTTTCGCGGTTTGCAGTCCGCGGCCGCCGGTGCGAGTCTGCTGCCGGCCGAGTGCGCTGTGCACGACATGGAGGACCTCGTGCGCGAGGCCGGCCGCAGTGGATTCTGTCCGTACTTCCACGAGCGCGAGGCGGCCAAGGAGGCAGACGTGGTGCTGATGCCGTACAACTACGTGCTTGACCCGTCGCTGCACAAGCAGTTACCGTTCGACCTCGCCCAGTGCATCCTGATCGTCGACGAGGCGCACAACCTACCCGGCGTACTGAGCGGCGCCGGCTGCCAGACACTGTCGCCGCTCGATGTGACTACCGCCATCCACGACTGCACGCGGGCCACTGCAATGCACCGGCTGGACGCGAAGAACAGTGGCATGGACGAAGACGTCGCCGTGGCGGCGGAGCAGGAGCTGGCGTCGCTGAAGATTCTGCTGAGTCGCCTGGAGACGTGCCTGTACGAGGAGCCCATGCCCGCAGGCGACAAGACACCGCCGCCGCCGGTGCAGAGTTCGTTGTCCTCCTTGCCTTCAGCTACAGCCGGCTCTGGAGCAGCGGCAGTGGCAGCGGCGGCACCGTGCGACGTGGTGCGAGACGGCACGTACATGTTCGACTTTCTGGCCAAGGCCTTCATCACGCGGGAAGTGTTCGGCGCGGCGCTCGACAGCGTGGCGCCAGCGTCGGGGCTGACGGAGGTAATGGGGAGGTGCGTGACGCTTCTGACGGACAGCGAGCGACCCGCCACGAGCGTGTCACGCGTGCAGGACTTTCTCACGACCGTCTTCAGCACCGACGCCGACCAGCTCGAGTCCACGCGCTTCGTCCTGCAGCAGCAGCTCGTTGCCGCGAAGGCGGCCCGCACGCTGGGCTTCTGGCAGCTCGACAACACACGGCTCATGCGGCAGGTGGCCGCGCCGCTGCACTCGATGCTGCTGACGAGCGGCACGCTGTCTCCCCTGGACCAGTTTGCCGCCGAGCTCGGCATGGACTTCGAGGTGCAGTTGAAGGGCAGCCACGTCATCCAGCCCGAGCAGGTGCTCGGCGGCGTCGTCTGCCGCGGCCCGAGCGGCGAGAAGCTGAACGGCGGCTATGCCTTCCGCAGCAGCGTCGACTACCGCGTCGGGCTCGGCATGACCCTCGTGAACATCACCCGCAACACGCCCGGCGGCACGCTCGTCTTCTTTCCTAGCTACGTGGCCATGAACTCCGCCGTGGAGCTGTGGCGCGCGGGCAGCGGCAGGCCCGGTGACACAAAGACGATTTGGGGTCTCTTGTCTGAGCTCAAGCCCATCTTTGTGGAGCCGAGCAGTTCCGGAGACCTGCCCACAATCGTGCAGGGCTTCCAGAAGGAGGTGGACGCGTCGCCGCAGCGCGGTGCCGTTCTGCTGGCCGTGTGTCGCGGCAAGATCAGCGAGGGCATCGACTTCGCCGACCAGCACGGCCGCTGCGTCCTCGTCACCGGCATCCCGTACGCTAACCACACTGACCTCTTCGTGCGACTCAAGCGCGACTACATCACCGCCGTCGCCCCGCACCGACCGCTGGTGCACGGCAGGCCATTCACCGGTGACGACTGGTACCGCAATGAGGCGATGCGGGCGGTCAACCAGTGCGTCGGGCGCGTGATTCGGCACAAGGACGACTACGGCGTCGTGCTCCTCGCAGATGAGCGGTTCGAGGGTCTGCTCGCCGGCGTCTCGGACTGGGTGCGGCAGCGCACGCGCGTCTTCGGCGACTTCCGCGGTGCCTACGCGGCGGTGGCGCAGTTCTTCGCCGGGCGCCGCCCCGCCCGCCGCGCTGAAGTGCCGGCGGTCCCGTACGTGGTGCTCAACAGCGCCGCGGCCAGCGCCGCCGAGCCGCCGTCCTCGGCGACGTTGGCGCGGCTCTACGCCGAGGCGCAAGTGCGCCGTCGCGCCGCGGACGAGCACGAGGCGCGCCGCCGCCGTCTCGAGGAGGTGCAGGGCGCCACGGCCAGCGCCGCCGCTGAAGTCGCCACCGCACCGCCGGCTTCACCCTTCGCGCGTTCCCCCTTCGGCGGTCTCCCCGGCAACCTTCGCCACACAGGCACCGCGGCAGAGACGTGTGGGTCCTCCAGCTGCCAGCCCCCGACCGCGGGACCGCCGCAGGTCGGCTCCACGTCGCGAGAGTTCTGCGAGTTCCTGAAGGCGCGCGTCCCGGTCGAGGTGTACCACCGTTTCAAGGTGGTGCTGACGCAGCTGGCCGCCCTTCGGCCGCAGGTGCGCACGTCCCCGCCCGCGGCGGTCGACGGCCTCGCCAAGCTGTTCCCGCCCTTGCGATCTGTTTTTGTCGCCGCGGACGCGGTGCACTTCCGCAGCCTTTTCGCCGAGTTCGGGCGCCACATACCCGAAGAGTTCCGGCCGCTCTACGCGGATCTGCTGAGGAGAAACGCCTTTGCGTGAGACGCTGCGTGTGGGTTGGCACGGTGGGATGAGAGGGGGGGGGGGGAGGTAACAGGGAGAGGACGGGGCAGGTGGCGAGCCGGGGTGCCATGCAAGTCCGTCTGGGAGCTCTCCGCGTCAGCTGCTTAGCTGCAACATGCCCGTTGCACCGCCTCCTGCTCCCTTCCCCCCCCTTTTCTCGCGGCTCCACAGAGTTGCGCTGTTCTGCTTCTCCTCATCGACTCGGACGGTTAACACGGCGCGGTAAGGCTACGCCGTCCTCGCCGTCCTCGCCGTCGCCCCACACCCCTCTCTGTGTATATGGGTGCGCGCCGCAAGAGGCGCAATGCGCACACAAGACAAACACGAAACAAAGAGAAAAGGGAGGATTTGCGGCACCGCAATCCACCGGATCCGTCCTACGCGAGAGGCGGTTCTCTTCTTTTACGAGAAGAGCCGCGTGAGGACGATGCCCTTTCCGCAGGGTCACGAACGGGCACGTGACGCGCGAGAGCAGTCGTGCATTCCCTCCTCCTCCTCCTCCTCCTCTCTTTCTCCTTCCTGTCCTGCCAGCCCGGCCAGGCGCCCTCTGACGCCGACTGCCACCAACTCTTCGCCTTCGCCTCACACCCCATTTTGGGGGGGACGTACCTCCTGCAGCCCCGCGAGCAAACCTCTCAGCGGCCTGTACCGCATCGCGCAGCCTCTCTGCTGGTCTGACTATTCTTCACCACCACGCTCACCTCGCATCGCATCGAACCCCCCCAGCTCGTCTGCCACGCTACACGCATTGCGCACGACCGAGAGCCGCATCCGGAATCCCTCTTCCACGTGTCTGTGTCTGTCTGCGTGTGTGTCTGCGCGCGGTGGTTGTAGCTCGGTTTCCCGCTGTTGACGTTTCTGCAGAGACTCCTTCCCTCTCTCGCCTTTTCTTATCTCTTCGCGCCATTCCCTGAGGCATACGCACGTGCACGCATACCCGCACCCGCGCGCACCCCCCTTCATTCCTCCCAACAACAACGTGCCCACACCGCGCTTGCCTCTGAGCTCTCTTCTACCATCACAGCCCCCGCCTCCGTCGAGCTGCTACGCCTGGCGACGCCTCCGAGCGGCCGTGTCCCTGCAAAGCCGTGCGGCGCCTTCGCTCCACGTCCCACTTTCTCGTGTGCATCTCTCTTCTTGAATTCCCCTCTTTCCCTCTCCCCCTCGGTGTGTCTAACACGGGCCAGACTCTGAGGGCTTTCTCATCAACCTGTACCCCCTCGCCCGCTCCCCCGACCCTTCTCTCGCCACCTGCCTGCTTCCCCCCACTCCGCACCCAGAGCGCGTGAAGGGCCGTTGTTCATTTCTCTTCTGTTCCTTGTTTGGCTTTCTGCCCCCCCCCTCCCCTCATCGTTGCTCTGCCCGACTCGTGGGCCGCGCCTCGCTCTGTGTACTCCTGCGTTGGTGTCCACGTTCGTCCGCGCAGGTGCATTGTTGGTGAGGCGTCCGTGTACCTCGCTGCTCCTGTGCGGCAGACTCGCCTCGGCGCCTCCACCCCCCTCCTCCCTCGCATCACCTCTCTTTATTGTTTGTCTCCATTTTCAGCAATCCCCCTACCTCTCTTCCCCTACACGCGTTCACTTCCTCCGCCGAGTCAACCGCCGGTTGTGTGGCTGCGCCATCACCGTCGTGACAGCGAGGTTGACCGAGGGCTCGCTCGCGCACCGCCGCCGCCTCAAGTCGATCCCTCCTTTGAGAGGACAGTCGGCGAACCTCACTTGCGTGCACCCCTCACCAAATCGAGCGTAGCGGCGCCATGTCGAAGGCAGACGCCGTCGCCGAGCAGCGCATGCCGGCGTACGACGTCTTCGAGCACCTCGGCTCTGGCGCTACGAGCGATGTGTACCGCGTGGTGAACAAGTCGAATCGCCGCACATACGTGCTCAAGAAGATGTCACTAGCCAACATGAGCGACGAGGAGCAGCTGCGTGCCAAGCAGGAGATCATTGTGATGGACAACGTCGACCACCCCAACATCGTCAAGTTCCGCGAGAGCTTCAGCGACCCGGTTGACAACTCCGTCGACATTGTCATGGAGTACTGCGAGTTTGGCACGCTCGAGGACCTCATCGAGCGGCAGCGCTACGAGGGACACCCTTTCCCCACCGACGTGCTGCTCGAGTGGATGGCGGAGCTGCTCTGCGGGCTGGCGCACATCCACTCCAACCGCATCCTTCACCGCGACATCAAGACGAGCAACATCTTCGTCACCTCCAAGAACCACCTGAAGCTCGGCGACTTCGGCGTGTGCACTATTCTCTCCAACCCCAACGCCAAGGCGGAGAGCATGATTGGCACCCCACTCTACTTCGCCCCCGAGGTGTGCAACAACGAGGCCTACGACGAGCGCAGCGATGTGTGGAGCCTCGCGGTGGTGTTTTACGAGATGTGCACCCTGCGCCGCCCCTTCGAGGCCGACAACCTCTTCAGCCTCATCCAGCTCATCCTGGAGTCGGGCATCGAGCCCTTCAAGAACGGAGTCGACGCGTCCCTCGAGGGCCTCGTGCTGCTGATGCTCGACCGCGACCCAAGCCGCCGCCCGACCGCGCAGGAACTCATTGACGTGCATCTCGAGGTCCCGGTGAGCCACCCGTCCCACCCATCCCAGAAGCCAGCGAGCGGGCGCGCCCTGCAGCACTTCAGCGGCCCAGAGCTGCACTACACCAAGCCATGGCCACCGCCGAAAGACGCGGCGGCCCACGGCGCGTCGGCGAAGCACAACGGCGTCGCCCACGCGACGAGCGAGTGGATTCGCACGGGGGCCGCGCTCGACGTGTTCGTGGAGCTGCAGCGGACCACGCACGGTATCGCAAACCACGCCAAAGCCAAGCAGGTCAAGAACAACACCGCCGCTGCCGCCAGACCGGCCCCCGCACCGGCACCGACTCCTGCCGCCGCACAAGCCGCAAAGCCGGCGGCCGCCTCCGCTAAGGCCAAGGCGGTGAAGCCGACCAAGAAGGCGGCCGCCAAAACGAAGGAGAAGACGACGACCCCCGCTGCATCTAGCGGCCCCACAACGGCAAAACTCAACGCAGAGTCGTCACCCCTTCCAGACTGTGTGCAGAGCAGCTCGCTGAGCGCCATCACAATGCGTGACCTCCACATAGACGTCCAGCGTCGCCGCTCAGCCATGTTTGGTGAGGACGCGTGGTCCAGCATCGAGGACGTCCCCCTCTTGATCGAGCTGCAGGGTGGCGGGTCGCTCGGCGACGCCTGGAGCGCGTCGCGGGTCAGTCGCGGCGCCGTAGACGGCAGCACCAACTCCACGACGGCGGCCGACTTGACCACACGGAAAGAATCTATCTCGTTCCTCGCGGACGTCGCTGCGGCCATCGACCGCCACACCTCCAACGGTCGGCAAATC
>JASAOO010003162.1:0-26279 GCA_030849075.1 Zelonia costaricensis | reverse complement strand
CCACAACAACTGCCTATCCTTGCACTGCCCCCCCCCCCCTCTCTCTGTTTCCCCCGTGTGAGCGTCTCTCCCGCTACGCCACGCCATGTTCCACATAACCGGCAGCACCGTCTCTCACATGCTCGAGACGACATCGCACTCGCATCGCTCACCTGGGGACACCTCGGCGTCTTGGCACGGCGGCTTCGACCGTTCCGGTGACCCCTCAGCCACCTGCCGAGCACGGTGCCGCGAAGTCACTGCCCACGAGCCTCCAGCGACGCTACCGCCAAACCGGGCCTCGCCGCTTCACCCCCCGCCACGCGCGCGCAGCCTGCACGATGGACGACGCGCGGGTACTTGTGCCGTCACGCTGCCTCTTGCGCGTGCCGCGACTGTCACGCCCCTGCAAGAGACGGAGGTGGTGCTGCCCGCGCCCCCGCGCGAGGCGTCCACCCGCGTCACCGCCCCGTTGCCGCAGCAGCGGTCACCGCGGCCCGCCGCCCCCGGTGCAGCGAGTGCTCCGGTGCGACCTCGCCCCCACGCGCTGCACGGCAACGGCCACGGCGGGCACTCGTCAAGCCTCCTCGAGGCCGGACTTCGCGGGTTGCGCATGTACATGAACACCGTCTTCGCCGGACCGCAGCACAGCGGCTTTAACGTGTACGTGCCGATGCACGAGGAGGCGTACGTGCCTGTGCCCCGTAGCCCACGGCCCAACACCGCCACCCCGATGTCTCGCCGCGCCGAGTCTGACATCACCTTTGACGAGGAGCGGCGGCGCCGGACGCGGGTCCAGGTGAGCGGCATATCGATAGAGGTGCAGCAGCGGGTGCTGCGCCGCCTGCGCTACACCCCGCTTACGTGCCGCAGCACCAGCAGCCCGGGCTCGCCCGCTTCTCGCGCCCCTTCACTTACCACGCCGCTGACGGCGTCCGCCGCGGCGCCGGGGTACTCGGTGCAACCCTGCGAGGACCCGTGCGAGAGCCCGTCCACGGCGAGTCGGCTGCACAACTGGGTAGTCGCTCTCGAGCCCGCCGCGTCGTCGGCCGTGCCGTACCCCGCCACCTCGCAGACCTGCTCGGTCTGCCTGCGCTACTTCATCGAGGAGGATGTAGCGGAGCTGCCGTGCGGCCACCTGTACCACTTCGCCTGCATCATGCAGTGGCTGCAGCGCCAGGGCAGCTGCCCGTGTTGCCGCGCGAACGTCTGCGAGCTCGCGGCGCAGCGGGACGGCGATGAGGCTGGCCCCCGCTGAGTAGAGCCCTCAGCGCGACGTTGAGAAGCTGGCAGAGGGGCACCAGACTATTTCCGAACCAAGGAGCTCCACCCCTTGTGGCTTCTTTACAAGGCACTTCACGCACGCACACATCTGTATGTTCATATACGACATCTACAGACACACGCACACACAAACACCCTTCTGTGCTCTAATGAGTTCGCGTACTTCTTTTGTTGGTTTGTTTCTTGGCGAGCTGTTGCGTCGTTGACGTGCCTCTGACCTGCCTTCTCCCCGTCTCTACTATTTCCTGCTGCCGCACCGTGGCCGGAACAGCGACCGCGCTGTATCGCACTCCATCACCTGCTGCCAAACCAGCCTTGTGCGACTGCGAGATGCGCTCGCTCTCCTCCATGACTTGCATTGCCAGCCTTCCTTGTCGGCCACCGCCACAAACCCGCTTCCTCACTTCAGGCTCTCTTCATCTGCCTCTCTCTCTCTTCGCTGTCTCCCTTCGCTATCTTACTGTTAACGCGGTCCACTGGTGGACCTGAATGTCATCGGCTTTCTGCTCCGTCAGCGAAGCCGGCTTGAGCCTGTCTCCACGTGCAGGTGTTGGAGTGTGGGGTTGTCGCGCCGCTTTCTTTTTTCTCGTGTGATTCTAGCGCGTGTTCTCTTGGTGTATACGCGCGGGAGTAGGAGGATGCCTTCGTTTCGTTTTCGTGAGTGTGGCTCGTCAGCCTCGCCCCCCCCCCCCCTCCTCGCGTGATTGCTTTGCGTACTTCACCCAGTCTTCGTGTAGCCAACTCTTGTTTTTTTTTCTCTTGTGTGTGGCTGATGATGTGCCGAAGCGGTGTGTGTGTGTTTGTGTGCGTGCGTGTGAATGTATGTGTGCTCGTGCGGGTGTGTGTGGCAGATGCGTACACCAACGTCTGCGTTGATGTGCTTGTGTGTCATCGGCTTCCGCGTGAACCTGCAAGCGTCTTGAAGTGTTGATGCTTCGCTTTTCCCTTTTTCTCGACCGGGGTTGCGTGCGTGTGGACGACGGGCGTGCAGGGTGTGTGTGTGTGGAGGGGTGGGGGGGTGGGGGGAGAGATGGATGGCGGGGGCAGCGAAGCGGGACAGAGGGCCTCCTCGTGCGACGGTGCTGGACTGCGTGCCGGGGCTTCAACGAGGGCCTGCGGCAGCCATGCGCGTCCGCTCCCGTTCTTCATATCCGCCGCTTTCGTCCCCCTCGCCGCAGTCGCGACGTGCCTTCCGCTCTGCAAGTTTCTCTTTCAGCGCCACTCAGGGCTTCCGGCGGGGGCGGAGAGCGTTGGTGGCAATCGAAAGAGCCTGCTGACGCTGCCACCCCGTCTTTGCCACCCGAGCGCGAGGCGGCTGCGCGGATATCACCGGAGGTGCCGTTGCCCCGGCCCTCTTGAACTCTGCCGACTGCTGACTCCAGTAGTGAGACACACGCAACCACGCAACATCCGTAAACAAGTGCGGTGAGGAACTGCTGGGGGTTGGGTTTGCGCCGGTAAAGAGCGCCTGTGCGCACAGACGCAGTGCCACGGTGTGCTTTGCTCGCTTCACGCTTTGTCGAGTCTCGAGCGAGGACCGGAAGGGATCAAGTCGCGGAGAGGACACGGAGGCAAAAATGGGGGAAGGTCACGCTGACGCGTTCCTACGCTCGCCTTTCTTTTTCCATTTTTCCCGATCACGTCGCATGCAGCGCGACATCAGCTCCTCTGCCATCGTCATCACTTCGTTTCGCTTCTCTCTCTCTGCTCGTCTGAACAACACAAACACGGGCCGCTGTGTTCCCCTTCCAGCACCAACCCCACTCCACTCCTTACGGGGGGCTTCACCTAGTACGTCCCGAGGCGCGCGCATTTGCTTGCAGGCTTCTAAACGTCGCTCACGTTCCCAGGCGCGCTGAGACCCGCTCCCCGTGTCGACAAACAGCTTCGGCTCTTTCCAGCAGCTCCAGTCCACTCTTGGTACGCTTTTACTTCGCAGCGGAAAACTCCACCCACCCACACACACCCACACACATACACGCTGCAGCGCCACCGGCAGACCATGCGCTGCCTGCGCCGTGCTGTGCCTGCGATGGCCGTTGGCGTTGCGCCGGCAGCCGTGTGCACCAGCACTCGCGGACTGAGTGTGCGCACGGAGGACTTCTTTAGCAAGGAGGCGGTGAGCCACGCCCGCCGCGTCTCCTGGGCGCCGCACACGACAGAGAAGAAAGTCGGTGCCTTCGCGAAGTTGGCGCGATCGAACTTCAACGACCCGCTCGCGGAGAGCTTCCACGCCGAGCCGTACTTCGAGGAGGAGGTGGAGGCGTACCGGGCCCACCACCGACCGGACGTGTACATCTACAAGTACAACGTGTCCCCAACGCACATGTCCCTGCGCGAGTAGAGACGCGAAGGCGTGAAA
This sequence comes from Zelonia costaricensis, assembly GCA_030849075.1. NCBI lineage: Eukaryota > Euglenozoa > Kinetoplastea > Trypanosomatida > Trypanosomatidae > Zelonia > Zelonia costaricensis. The sequence continues at coordinate 22,654 of JASAOO010003162.1, read as the reverse complement.
GAGGGGACACGCGCTGTAGGCCGCAGGGTGGGCCGAGTTATGGAGGGAGGGAAGGGGGGGTGCGAGTTCTGCTCAGCTGAACAGACGAGTGTTGACTGCCGTGTCTCGAGTGGCTGGTATGCGCGCCTTTCCTCCTCCTCCTCCGTTTTCTGAATGTCGAGCCGTCACGTGGTGGTGGTGGTGGCGGTCCAAGTTGTGACTGGGCGGTGTCGGCGCTGACGCTTGGTGCTTGGCTCTTGTTGTGATCACACTTGTGAAACACAGAAAGAGAGAGGGGAATGAGCAGATGCCGTATTCGGCGCAATGAAGGTGCCGGTGTGCGTACACACGTCGTGCACAGAGTGCGCGTCTGCGCAGCACCAATCTAACTCACTCAAAGCTCAGAACACTTTTTTCTTTTTCCAGGTGCTGCTCGGGCACTCCAGATGCCATCGATCGATCTCGTGATTGACAATGACAACTTCCTTCACCCCTCTACTCTACCTTCTCGGCACTTCACGCAACGAGCATGCGCAGCCCACAGTGTTGGCTACAGCGACCAAGTACCCACAGGCTCGACTGCCCTCGCGCTTGCACGCATTAGAACACAGTCAAGCGCTCCTGCCCCCTTGTCCCGGGAGGAGGGCTCTCATCACCCGCAGCGCCGCGCACGTGTGCTGTGCCTCTCCCTCTCTCCTCACCCCTCGTCACCGCTCCGCGTGAGCAGCGGACACGCACGGATAGGGATCCACAACAGCGCAAGGCGAAGCTTCGATCTGCGTTGCGGTCATGCGCGCGCGTCACGCCACGCTGCAGCTGTGCGGGTCCCGCTCGCTGCGTCCCCTGCCCCTCATTCTTGCGCAGCAGCGCTGCATGCACAGCGGCAGCAGCAGCAGCAACAGAGAGAGAGACGACTGGCAAGATACCCGCCAGCGAACGACGCCGACGAGTGCACGTGCGCACGAGACTCCAGCGGGCACTCGTGCGTCCGCGGCGGCGTCGTCGGCGAGTCCCGAGACACCAGCAAACAGTCTGCAGCCCGACAACACGGTGTCCTGGCTCGACCCGCTCTTGCAGCGCGCCGTCGCAGAGGGCCGCCAGTCGCAGGCGTCGGCCGACTACTTCCGTAGCATCGTGCACGACGAGCCAGACCTGCGCAGCGGTGTGGTGGAGGCGCGGCGGCTCATCGGTGGGCAGGACCCGGAGAAGCTCACGCGGTATCAGCAGGGTCAGTTTGCCGATCGTCTAACTCACTTTGTGAGCCGCGTGGCGAGTGAGAAGCTGCAGCAGGTTCACGCCGAGGAGCAGAACACGAAGCGCTTCACGCAGGAGGGGACCCCCACGGGGGAGAACTACTGGCTCGAGGCGGGCAACACGCTCGTCTCCCCTGCCGTGCCAGGCTTCGTGAAGGATGAGATTCTGCACGACATGCAGGAGTCGCGGTCGGCGCGAAGTCCAGCGTACGACCAACCTGCGGAGGAGGCCGAGCTCGCGGCGCAGGATGACGGGTACGCGGCCCACCTCCGCCGACAGCGCAGCAAGCTCCTGCGCGACGTCGAGTTCAAGTAGACGCGCGACATCCTCGCTGTCTTCCACGTCGTTTCCTTTCTTCGCTTTGGTCGCTTGATCGCCTTTATCGTGTGTCCACGCACGTGCTGCCGTGTGCATGTGCGCTGGGGCGCTCCGTGACGGGACCCAGTTGCGGGCCACGCATTGTGCCAAGCCGCACCTGTCCTTTCACGGCTGCGAACGGATTTGGGAGTCGACACACACACACACACACACACACACACAGAGGGGGGTGCCGTGACACCAATGCTCGATGAGAGTCGCTGCAACTCTGCGCACCCCCACCGAGGCGGCACGCACGTGGTGCGCGATGATGAAGCGAGTGGCTCCTGCGCGAGAAAAGAGAGGGCTCGTAACGGACACCGAATGGCTTCACGTCAGCTGTTTTGCCGAAATGCGCCGGCCCCCCTCCATCTCCCACGCGCGTCACCTGGGCCTCTTCTTCTCTTTTGTGTGTCTCGTGCTTGACACTGCACTGCCGTCTGCTGCAAGCGGAAGCGCAGTGGAGGAGACAGCGCCGCCCACACGCACACCGTCGTGCACGGCTTTGCACACACACACACACACACAGACACCAATATACACACGCTGGTACGCGAAACTCTACTCGGTCATGTCGATCCTTTTTGAGCTTGTGCGGTACTTTACCGATCGCCACACCCTCGCCATTGCCGCGCTCTTTACTCTGTACGCGGTGGTGATCGCATGGTGCGGGACTGCGGGCGCGGCAGAGGTGCAGCAGCGCAGCAGCGCCGTCGCAGCCCGCTATCGGGGGTACGACGCCTCGCACTTCTCCACCGTGCCCGTGGCGCGGACGGTTTCTGTTGCCGTGGTTCGGCTCCGCGACTCGGACGCCGCGTACATCCACGGCGGCCCGCTGTCGGCGGTCGCACCGGCACCGGGGGGACTGAGCGCACACGCGATCGATGCTCAGACGCAACACAGCGAAGCGACGTCGCAGGAGAAGAAGGAGGCGAGGCGGGTGCGCATGCTGCCACTGCGATGGCGCTTTGCCTTACCCATCGGCGACGTCAACCTTCTCGACACTTCGCAGTCAGTGCACGCCGCTGGTGTTGTGCCGGCGTGGGTGGCAGCGATGGAAGGCACCTTCCCGGGCTTTGCGTTTGTGGCGCTCAACGCGTCCACGGGCGGGGTTGCGGCGTACCCAGGCGGCGAGCTGGTCCGTCCGCCGCCGCGCTCGGCGACGCAGGAGGCGATGGAGAAGGCGCTCTATGGCGTTGCGCACCGGCAAGGCCTCCGCGTGTTGCTGCTGGGGGCGCTGCCCACGCCGGCACAGCTACGATCCACGGGCACCACAACCGCACGCAGCGCCTCGGCAGACGCACTTTTCGTGTTTGCTACGTCGAGCGCGATACAGGCGTGGTCGTCGGCGCTGCTGAAGGACTCGGCCGCCGCGACCGCCACAGACGCCGAAGCTCCACAGCGCCTGTGGTGGCAGCTGCCCAGCTCCCCGCCGCGCCCCGCGTGGGAGGCGGTGCTCGAGTCGACCTCGCAGTCCCGTGGGGAGGCCACGACGCCGCCCTCGGCGACCCCCGCCGCGGAAACTCAGGGCCTCCCATCATCGGTTCGCGCCGCGCTTGAGCAGCAACGCACCCGCTCAAGCGGAACGTTGCCGGAGTCTGCGACGGATGTACTGCGCTTCGTGCCGCGCCTCGCACTTCACCTTGCGCACGTGCACGGGGCACCGTACGTGGTGCTCGCCTCGTGGTGCACAGTGGCCGAGACGTACACGTGGGTCACCGCTGCAGCTGTCCCGGAGGCGGGCGATGGCGCACAGGCGTACGTGCAGATGCTGTGCCTGCGCCACACCGAGCTGGTCGAGATCACCCCCTCTCTCATGCAGGTTGCACGTACGGCCACCGAGTGAACAGAAGCGTGACTGTGCTTCAAGGGGAGAGCCGGTTTGGGTATTCTCAGTTGCGTAGAGTGGTTGCGCTGCTCCTGGCAAGGCGTTTGCGAGCTTGCTTTACACAAAACTGACACATGCAAATGAACCCCGTCTCTGCAAGTTGCCGTGGGTTCCCTTATTTTCTTAGAAAATCTTCGGCATCCGTGTTGCGTGAACGCGGTCTCGGGATTTGGTTATTGAGCGCCGTCTCGCCGTCGAGGGCGTGGAGCTGCGTGCGGATGGCCGCCGCCGCCACGCTTCCTCTCCCGACCACTCCATCTGCGCCACTTTTCCTCGTGTCTGTCTCTTTTTTTTGTTTTTTTTTTGAGATTCTCTGCCTGGGCATTGGCACCTTCGCATTCATCAGCTTCCACTGGAACCGGGAAACACGCGCCGTCCCTCGACCGCGTCACGCAAAAGCCCACCTCGCCGTCGTTCCCCTCCCTCCCTCACCACAAGTGGCGCATCACTCCCACTCCCCTATTCCGCCCCTCCCGATCTCTGTCACAATCACACACGCACGCACGCACACACACACGCAAACGAGCACACACGAACGCTGTCACGTGCTTCACCTCGCTTTCATTCGTTCGCTTTCCCCCTTCTTTTCCCATTCTCTTGTGCCGCTACGCCTCTGTGCTGCGCAACCAGCACCTCTCACCGCACGGCGCAGCACGTGACGTGCGCCCCACCCGTCCGCCTTTTTTTTTCTGGTGAACTGCCCAACAGCGACAGGGCGCTTTCACGGTCTCTGCTCGCGTGGTTTGATCGTGCGGCGTTGACACATACACACACACACACACACACACACACACACACACAAACACACGCCGGTGCGGCAGCCCACAGAGACGGTGTGCTCGACCACCGCACGTGTAGCGGTCACACGGCCGGTCGCAGCGCACAAAAAAGAAAAGTAAGAGGGTTGGCAGGGATTAGACTCGGGCCCCTCCCCCTTTCCCACACACAGTCCGCACCCACCCCCCTCCTGCCTTCCGGTTGACCACTAACCGTCTTGGTTCTTTTTCTTGTTGATGCGTTTGCGCTCTCCCTTTTGACTCTGTCCGCGTGCATGTGAGCGCCTCGACGCACCTCTTTCGCGTCCTCGCTCTCGCCCTCGACGCTCGCGCGGTGTCTTTTCCGTGTGCACCCTTCCGCCAACTTTTTTTTTGCTTTACGCTCGCTTCTTGCTTGTCCCCACTCCGCCGCGTGCACGATCGACCTCGTCGTCTGCCCACATCCTCTTTGCTTCGCTGAGTTTGTGTTGTTCTGAGGCTCGTGTTTGTGCACACGCCTTTTTCCCAACAAGCAACCCGAAATTAAAAAAAAGAAGAAGAGAAGAAGAAAAAAAAATACGTGCCACGCGCTGCGGTCGTTTACTGCTCTCCATTTCCTTCAGCGCCGTCGCGTGCGGAGGGAGTACCGCTATTTTCTGGATTCGACCTCCTCTTCCCTCCCCCGCCTCTTTCTGTTTTTTTTTTCCTTTTTCGTGCTCCTCTTTCGCCGTCCTCGCGCGTGTGCGGGTAGTCGGGCAGTGGTGAGGTGACGCTCCACATTTTTCCTTTTCTTCCGTCGGTGAGGGGGAGAAGCGTAAAGACCTAGGTGGGCATTGGCGCCTTCATCAACGCCTCTTCGGCCGTCGCTGTTCTGGTGCGGAGTTGTGCCCGCTCGCGGGGCGACGACGTCGTCGACTGAACCGTGTCGCAGCAGCTCACGTCAGCGACACACGCCTTTCCACCACCTCCTGTGCGTTATTTCTCCAAGCCACTCGCCCTTCCCCATCCCCCCCCCTCGCCGTGCACTCCGTGCGTGTGTTGTTGGGTGCTCCTTTTCTTTTCTTGTTCTTCTCGAGTTCGACCAATTTTATATCCGGAGTTCTCTGCGTCGCGCGCGTCACCACCATGGGCGACGGCATCATCAACTTCGCCAACCTGGGCTGGCTCCTGGTGTTGGCTGGAGCCTACTACCTCGCCAACAACCTCGACCGCGTCCCCGAGAAGCACGTCGAGAAGCTTCGACTTGTCTGGGAGAAAGTGAAGGACCTCCCGCTGAGCTTCGTCGTCGTCGTCTTCTGGCTGGCCGTGCGTGTCTTGTTCGCGCTGGGCTGGCAGCTGCAGCTTGAGCTGGTGCTTGTCATGATTGTGTGCAACTACGGGGTGCGGCAGGTCCGCCGTGCCAGGGGGAGGGCCGCGCAGGAGCTGCGGCGGGAACTGACGTCTTCGCAGAACCCCAGCGCGGTGCTCGGCCCGTACCTGCCGGAGTGGGTGACCTTCCCAAGCGCCAACCGTGTGCAGTGGCTGAACGGCGTGATTGCCTCCCTCTGGCCCTCCATCGTCGGCGCCACGGAAACGTCGATCCGCGCCGTGATGGAGCCGCTGCTGGAGAAGAACAGGCCGTCGTTTGTTTACGGCTTCCGCATCAAGAGCGCCAGCATCGGCGGCACCCCGATGGTGATCAACGGCATGCAGCACCACGCCTACGGCAGTACGGAGACGACGCTGGACATCAACGTGTCGTGGACGGCCGCGATGGACATCCGCTTGCTGGTGCGCGTGCCGGGCCCCGATGTGGAGGTGATTGTGTCGGACTTCGAGATGAAGATGACCCTGCGCGTGGTGCTTGGCCCACACATCCCGCAGTGGCCGTGCTTCGCCAACATGTCCATCTCCATCGTCAACACGCCCGAGCTCGACTTCAACATCAGCGCCGCGAAGATCTCACTGGACGCCGTGCCGGGCCTCGGCAGCTTCATGGACAACTTCATCCGCCGCACGCTCGTGGGCATGCTTGCCTACCCCAAGGCGCTCACCATCCCCATCGTGAAGGGCTACGAGGCGAAGCGCGGACTCGGCTCCGGCGCGCTGGGCACGCTGAAGCTCAGCTTCCTGCGCATCGACAACGTGGCTTCCAAGTACAGCAAGTACAAGAAGACACCCTTCTACTGCAAGCTTGCGCTCGACGGAGCATCGACGAAGCGGCTGCGCACGGTTTCTTACACGGGCTTCGACGCCGCGATGAAGGACGTGTTCAACTTCACCCTGTACGACAACACGGGCACGCTGCATGTGTGGTTCGCCTTTGACGTGGTCGGCTCCGATTTGCATGTGGGTCGGTGCGACATCTCGACCAAGGTGCTCATGGAGACGGACCTCGATGAGATGGAGCTCATCATCGTGAAGGAGTCGGACGCGTCGCGGACGCGGCGGGTGTCGGTCTTCGTGAAGCCCGAGTTCCTCGCCTTCAACGGAGCCGAGCGGGACGCGGCGATTAGCGGCCCGCCCCGCGACCCGCCGTCGCGCGCTTCCACGAAGGCCTTCATGGACGGCGTGAACGCCGGCCACGCCCCGAATGTGCCGCGGTCCCGGCTCAGCACGCCGCGGTCCAGCATTGGCGGGGCGACGAGCGGGAACAGCGGCACCCTGTTCGTGCACATCGACCGCGCCAACGACCTCAAAAACAAGGAGGCGCTGGGCACCTCGGACCCGTACGTGCTGCTCCGCATCGGCGCCGCGACCCTCAAGACGCCGCATGTCAACAACAACCTCAACCCCGTCTTCAACTTCGATGGTGGAGTCGAGGTGACGAACTACGAGACCGACCTGCTGCGGGTGCGGCTCATCGACAAGAATCTGTCCAGCGACAAGCTGATGGCCGAGCTGCAGATGCCTGTGAGCAAGATTGTGGACTGCAGGGATCACAAGCTGTCGGGCACCTTCAATCTGGAGCCGCAGGGCACCATCACCTTCACCGCAAGCTTCATGCGGCACCTCTAAGCGACCGCGCGTCGTTGCCCGCTCTGGGAGTTGGGTCGGGAGGATGAGGGAAGGGAGCGTCTCGGTAGGTGATGTGCGCTGGGCACGTGCACGCGCGCGCACATGTGTATATGTGTTTCTGTGTACGCTCACTGAGGCATGGCGTGCTGCTTCTCTCCCTCTCTAACAGGCTCCCCTGGTGCCGCGTGTGCGCGCTGGCCCGCCCGGTTGTGCGCGTGAGGGCGGAATCCTGTGCGAGAGGGAGAGGAAAGGGGGAGGGGGAGGGGGGAGGTGCGCGCGCCATACACAGAGTGAGGTGAGATTCACGCATCGGCCAAGCAGGCGCAGGTTGTTTCCTTTTTTTTCTCCACCACTGGTAGGTCGAGGTAGATACCGCTGACACGTTTACTTCTAGCGTGCTACGGCGGATCGACCGAAGACTGAGGCTGCTCCACGTCGAAGCAATGGCAACCAAAGCGCAAAGAGGTGAGACGTGCACGTGCGGGCATGTGTGTATGTGGGTCTGTGTGCCCTAGGTTGTCTTGAACATTCGCCTTTCTCCCCTTTCTCTCCTCCTCCTCCATCACCTCTGCGTTCCTCTTCTAATGGGCCTCCACGGCACAGGGCTGTTACTGTTGCCTCGTCTCGCACCTCCACTCCACTCCCCCTTCGCTCTGTTGAGCTTCGAGTTGTGGAGAGCACCAGAAGAACAATCCGCTGGAGGCACCCCCTTTCGCGCCTGTCATGTGCGCTCGTTTGTGTGTATGTGTGTTTGGTTTTGGTAGTGTTCTCGCTGTCTCTCCTCGTCCGTGGACGTGCTGGGCGTTGCCTCACATTGCCCCCCTCCCCCCCCTACGGTAGAAGGGCCGCGATGTCTCTCCCGCGCACAGCTCAGTTCCTTTTCAACGCCCCCTCGTGTCTTCCTTCTTCTGAAGTAAACCTCGCTTTCGCGTTGTGGTGGTGTGGCGAGAAGTGCAGTCATGCTTGAGCCCTTCTCCTCCCCTCCCTCGCATCTCCCCACTTGTTGCCCACCTCCCTCCCCTACGTGCCACGCTTCCTTTCGCTTCCCCACTCCTCTCGTTCACGTCCCCACGCCTCCGGAAGGGTTGGGGGTGGCGTGGCGCGGCTGTTCCTCGCTTGCGGTAGTAGCCCGCGTACACACGGGTGGCTGTTCCCCACCCCCTCCCTGCCTGCCTACGCTCCGCTTGCGCCTAGTATTCACACCGGGGCACGGACGCCGCCGCCTGTCTTACCCGCACGCACCCGTCGTCACTCGGCGGTTGGATGTTCCTCGCCGATGTGCTCTACGCCTTCTCCGTCCCCTCCTCTCGTCTCGCCGCGCGCGCGCGCTCTCTGTGTCCATGTCGTTCTTTTGTGGCGCGTGTTCCTGGTGTTGCCGGGTCGAAAACTGGTGTCGCCACGTTCAGCGCGCCGTCGTGCGCCGTCGCTGAGTCACGCCTGCCCCTTGGCGATTCTTCCTGTCGGGTTTTTTGCGGTACTTGCCTTCATGTTGGTGGATCGGCGCGGCAGGCGTGGGGAGGGTACGGGTGGTGGGCGGTGGAAGTAGTGCGTTAGCGTCGGTTTACGTACACACGCACGCAAACGCATTGTCTGACCGACTCCTTTCGTAGCCATCTCTCTCTTCATTCTGTGTTTGTTGTCATTCTTCTTGTGACATGGGTTTTTTGGCTTGCTCACACACGGGTGCAAAAAGAAAAAGCTGCCCACATGCACCTTACCCGGGTCCATCGAAGAGAAGCAGCACCTCACGGCGCCGCTTGGCTTAGCTGTTCCAGTGGTGACTGGAGTTGCCGCAACAGACGGGAGTGCCGCAACAGACGGGGGTGAGGACTAGTGCAGCGTCACGCGCTACTCCTGGCCATCACTGTCTTGTCGCCCCTGATGAGCCCGGATGTCTATTACGGGTTCTGTGCGCGGCGCTGTCCGTCCCACTTCCAACGCACCTAGCAGTGCGCGCGCATTCACGACCGTGTCTGCTCGTCTCATGCCGCTTCCACCCCTCCATCGCTGCTGTTGCTCCGCGCTCTCACGTGACCGCCACAGCGGATACCGCAGCACACAAGCCCCGCACACAACAGAGTCGTTGCGTCTGCCCAATCGCAGCGCGCAGCGTCCGTTCTCTTCTACTTCCGCTTCGCCATTTTTTTTTTGGTTCCTCCAGTCCCCCCTCCCCTCCGCCATATAAAAACAATCGAACGCACACACCAGTCGAAGAGGACCACAGCACCGCACCGCATCCGCGTCAGCGCCCTCTCGTCATCATGGGCAAGAACCCGCCGAAGTGGCTGCCCGGGGAGCGGGTGAAGGAGACGATCCTCCTGCAGCGCAAGTCGGTCGAGCAGCTCCGCGCCGACCGCGTGCTGCGCAAGGACAAGCTGCAGGAGCGCCGCACGCGGCACAAGAACAAGCTTGACGCAAAGCGGAAGCGCAAGCTGTCCACCAAGAAGTTCATCACCGCTCAGACTATTCTGAAGCACGCGCAGCGCAAGGAACACCAGGGACGCACCTTCCAGAAAATCGGCGAGAAGGTCGCTGGCCGCCGCCGGCACGTCAACTTTTCGGAGTTGCGCAAGGAGCTGGCAGCAAGCCCGGTGCGGCTCGTGGTGCGCGCGAAGGGGTCGCAGATCCCGCCCGAAGTGGCCGCGGCGTTCGCGTCGCTTGGGCTGCAGAAGATCTACTCGGCCCGCCTGATTGGCCTCAACCCGCGCACCGAGAAGCTCGTGGAGCAGCTGACGCCATTTTCCATTGTCGGGCAGCCGGACAAGGCGCAGCTCGAGACGCTTCTGCGCACGCGCGGTTCGCTGTACAACGAGGAGACGCAGACGAAGCGGTTCATCAGCGGCAACCTGCTGCTGGAGCAGGCTTTGGGGCAGTACAACGTTCTGTGCATCGAGGACCTTGTGGACACGATCGCCTCGCACGGCGAGCACACCGAGGCGGTGCTGCGTCACATCGCGCCCTTCGACTTCCACCCGCCGCGCCAGCTCTTCGTGGAGCGCCACCGCTCGGTGCATCAGAAGCTGGAGATCGTCAACAAGGACTCCTTCGCCGCGTACCTGGCGGATCAGCTCCAGCTCACCGCAAAGAAGGAGCGCAAGGCGGCCGGTGCCGCGAAGAAGGCGAAGGCCTCGACCGCAAAGCGTGTCAAGGTGTGAGGATGTGGGAGGCAGATCAATGCTCCGCTGCTGCTGCTGCTGCCGCCGTTGGGCAGCATGTATCGTGTGTGCTCCAGCAGACGTGTGTGTGTGTGTGTGCGTGTGGTGGGCTTTGACAGAGCCCGTTTCGTGTAACAGAGGGGAAGGAGGAGACGGCCGCGCACTGTCCCGTCTCTCTTCCTCCCCCTTTTCTTTTTGAGTTTTCCCCGTTTTTGGGTGCTAATGCAAAATGATAATGCGCAGCCCTCCGCGTGGCTGCCTCGACCACTGACGCTGTCCCCTCTCCCCCGGCCGCCCTCCAGCTGCCCACCAGCCCTTCCCATTCGAATGCTCCGATCTGAAGTTGCGTGTGCGCGGTAATCATGACGGGAGAGAGACTGGAAAAGCGGCGTGTGTGTGTGTGTGTCTGTGAGTGCATGTCCGCGCGAGCATGTACGCGTCCTTGAGGGACGTTGAATGTCGAGGGAAAGGGAACGTGCAACATCGTAAGAAACAAACAAGCAAAAACACACACACAACAGCGACTCATCGACGGCGGCTAAATACGCCACGCTAGAAAGCAAGAAGAGGAGTACACGCAGCGATGCGCGCACTCGGCCAAGCAGGCCCCTAGCGGAGGTGGGCAGCACGCAGTGGTGCGGGTGTCCCCCCCCCTCCTCTGTAGGCGAAGGTGACGGGCGTGGACGTGAAAACAACAACAACATCAACAACAAGTGCGGTTCAGAAAAGAGCGTGTTGGCAGAGGCGAACATTTACTGGTGACGGCTGGCGTGCAGACTGTGCGCCTTCGCATTGCACACACGCACGCACACACACATACAACGGCGTGTGGCTTGATGCGCGGCAGAGCTGCCACCACACGGAGGCGGCGAGAGCATTCGCGCCGTCAAGGGACGAGCAGCCGTATTCGACACGCGTGCAGGTAACGAAAAGGAAACGCGGAGCGGTTGATGTCGCCGTCGGCTGCCTACGCTATCGTCATCGCCCCGCCTTCTCGCTTCTCTGTCTTGTTCTCTCTGCAATCGTCTTCTCATCGGCGGCTTGTGCGGCGTGGGCTCATGCGCACACACCAAACGCGCCGTGTGGACGTGAATATACTTGTTCTATGCACGTCTTCGCCTGCGCACCGCACTGCGACGGAAGGACTGCGGTCAAACATGGCCAGCGCTGCATTGTGCGACATCACCACCATCACCACAGATGCAAACTCCTCGCGTTTGGCAGAGACGCTTCTCTGCAGCACCTGCACACGGCTTAGGTGGTTGCCACCCGCCCCCTTTTTCCCGGTGGCCACTCCTTCTGTTGGAGGCTTTTTTTCTCTTCGAGGGACGGAGGCGGTGCGCGCACAATGCCGCGCACTGTCTTCCCCCGCCGCTTCACAATTTTTTTTTCTAATTTCGTCTGCGCAAGCTTTGACTGCCCGCATGCGCCATCACAAACAGGAGACCGGCCCAGCCTTCCACCGTCTCGCGTACGTCCTCGCCGGCTCTTTTGCTTTTCTGCGCCAACCTTGCATTCTCATCCAACGTCGTCATGGTCCACCACCTTTTCGTGGCGATCGACGGACCTAAGCTCCCTCCCCGCTCCTCTCTCCACCCCCCCACCCATTCGGCGTGCGTGTACTGCAGCCAGTCCCGGCGCATCTCGGCAGCTTCTCTCTCCCGCCGCTGCTTCCCATCCTCCTCGTCCTCAGTTGAGTAATGGGTTTTGCATACGGTGGACACACCCAGAGACACACCCAGACACACACACACACACACACACACAGGGACGTCTCGTGTACGTGGTCGATTTGCGCTCTTTTTTTTCTTCTGTCATCTCTCCGTGAGTCTCGCTCGACGAACTTCGCCTGCGGTAGCGGCCCTTGGGTCGCCCAGCAAGGGGTGTGCTGCACGATGCGTTGAAGCGCGTCTGCACCCCCACCTGCGCCCCATGACCGAGCTCCTCCTTCCTGCGCCTCACTCTCCCTCCCCCCGCTCCGCTCCCTGCAGCCTGCAATCGCGTTCGTGTGTGCGTCCGCTCGCCGCTCCCTTTTCTCGGGCGACTCTGCTGTTGTTCCCCACACTTCTACTTGTCCTTCTCGTCGTGCCGCCACGCACGCCTCCCTCACGCCTTCGTCCTCCGTCACCTCTGCCAGACCGCACACGCCGCTCTCCCGTCCTATAGCCCGCCTGCATTTGCCTTCCCTCGCACTAGCTGTTTTCTCCTGAGTGCTGCCGGTACGCGAATGATGAAAGATGCCTCCCCCCCTCCTTCCCCTCCTCCTCCTCCTTTGTGATTTCTATTAACGCCCGGTACGCTGGCTGGCGCATCCGTGCGCACCTGCGCGTGAACCGCCGATCAGCAACTCGCTCCTCTCGCGTTTACAGAAGAAACGAAAAGAAGCGGTGAACGTCACCACACACACACCCGGTCCCTCTCTCCCTTCAGACACTTACACACACACACACCTACCCACACACACACGCACTCGAACCTCGAGCGTCCATCACGCCAACGCACTTCACCAACCTCTACGTGACTCTCCTTGGCTTTCTTGTCGTTTTCCGTTTAGCTCCACAGCGCTCCACCCCCTCTCCCCACCTCGAGGCCAAACACGATGATGTCCGCCAACCCCATGCAGACCCGCTTCGGGTGCTACATCGGCAACATCGACCGCTCCGTCACGGTGGACATGCTCAAGCAGGTCTTCTGCCAGTGCGGCACCATCCTCGACTGCTCGCTGAACGGGCGCGAGGCCGACCCGTACCGCTTCGGCTTCATCGACTTTGCCACGGAAGACGACCGCTCCCGCGCGCTCAAGTACAACGGCTTCACGCTGGTCGGTCGCAAGCTTAAGGTCGGCGTCAGCAAAGGCAACACAAACCGCGGAGACCACGGCTCGGCCGGTGGCAACGGCATGGGTGGCGGCGCGGGCCGCATGGGGCCGCGCTACGGCAACGGCGGCGGCATCGGGTACAACGGCGTGCCAGCGATGGACGCGAGCGGGCTGGCCCCGCAGCAGCTCATGGAGGCCCGCCTGCTGCTCCAGTTCCTGCAGGAGGGAAAGATGGACCCCCGCCAGCTCTCCCCCGCGCAGCAGCAGCTGCTCATCGTGTGCCTCGGCGGCGCGAGCGCCGCGGCCGGCGCGCTGGCGGGCGGTGGCGGCAGCGGCGCGAACAGCGGCAGCACAACGCCGACGCCGGCCCAACCGACCCCCATGATGGGCGACGCAGCCATGTTTGGGCACATGGGCGGCGCGCAGGGCATGTACATGAACATGGGGAACCCGAACATGATGAACGCGATGAGGGGCGATGCCTTCGGGATGATGCCCCTCCACCCTCAGCAGCCGCAGTCGCAACAGCAGCAGCAGTGGGGGCAGGGGATGTCGATGCCAAACAACACCGGCAACGCCTATGCGGCGATGATGCCCGGCGGTGCCGCCCTGCCATCACCGTCGCCCATGTCCATGCAGCAGCCCCTCTTGCCTTCCCCGCAGCCGCAGCCCTCCAGCGCAGTGGGGGCCGCTACCGGCACTCCCGCTGCGGTACAGGGGACGCAGAGCCGCAACACGCCGCCGTCCGCGGAGACAATGCGGCTGCGGGAGAAGCAGCGCGAGCAGTTCTTTGCCGTCGTGCGCCGCGAGACCGAGAAGTACGAGCGCAAGACGCGCAACGGCGGGGACCGCAGCGGGGACAGCTCCGCCTCGGACGATGACGACGGCGATCGCAAGGCGGCGAAGAAGTCCAAGAAGGAGTCCTCAAAGTAGCCGCACGTCGGCGTCTGTCCGCGTGTGCGCGTGCGCGTGAGTGCACGCTACTAGCTTTTTCTTTTCCCTCCTTCCCCTCTTCCCTTTCTACGCTGTGGTCGCAACCGCAACTGCGGCACCGCGCGGTTCCGGCGGTGTGCTGGGGGCTCAGGGGAGGGTCCACGTGACCGGAGCGAGGGTTACGCCGGGAGTGGTGGGGCGCAGCGGTGCCCATCTTCAGACGTGTGCTGGAGGCTAGCACGTGTGTGCTCGCTTATTCTGTTGCTGTTTTCCGTCTTGTGTCGTGTGTGCATGTGCATGTGCATGTGTGTGTGTGTGTGAGTGTGTGTGTGTGTGTGTTGCGATTCTGGCGCGCCCTTGACCCCTCGGCGAGGTGCGTCGCTCGGTGCGTAGGCGTCGCTGCCTGTGCCGGCGGCGGCGACGTTCTTCTCTCCTTCCCGCGCCAACGACGCGCGGCCTCGCTTTTCTCGAGCTGCCACGCCGTGGCGTATTCGTACGTGAGTTCCAAACGACACGCGGCAACGCGAGGGGATGTTGCAGACGGGGACCCGTGTGTGGTGGTCTGATGCCCTCGGTCCTTTGCCGAAAAGGAGTGGGCTTTGGAGTTGGAGGGGGCAGCTGCGGAGGAGCCCCTGCGCCCTTCCTCCTCGCCTCTCCTTGGCGTGCTACGGCACTCTTGACGCTGCTTGTGTGCGCTGGCACTGGTGTAGCGTGGGCGTGTGCGCACGTTGTTATTTGGAGGGCTGTTGGGTGCCCATTTTGCCAATCCCTCGCGCCCACACAATCCCTCCGATGCTCCCTGACCTTTCTTCTTCTTCCTCATCCCCTGCCCTCATCTGTCACCGTGTGGGTCGCTGCGCCAGCGTGGGAGGGAGGGGGGGGGCGAGCGGTGTGCGGAGGGGGAAGTGCGGGAGGAGGTGCTTCATATCAACCTGTTTTGGACCGAGTTAAGTGCACCGAACAGCTGATTGAATACACGCTGACGGACAAACACACACACAAACACGTACACGTCGCGCAGCTCACGGTCTGTGTCTGGACGGTGGCGGAGCGAGCGCTCATCGAGTGGCGGAAGTCCTTTGCAGATGGTGAGCGACAACAGGTCTTTCGCAGTGCTCGAGTGCACGCGTGGGGGTGGGGGAAGGGGGGGGAGGGGGGGAGGGCCGTAGACGATG
Organism: Zelonia costaricensis; assembly: GCA_030849075.1. Lineage (NCBI taxonomy): Eukaryota > Euglenozoa > Kinetoplastea > Trypanosomatida > Trypanosomatidae > Zelonia > Zelonia costaricensis. Next base: position 7,343 of record JASAOO010003162.1, on the reverse strand, counting down.
GCTCCCTCTGTCTCTTTCGCCGCCTGTTGTGCTGGCATCATCGAGGCCTGTCTATCTGGTGGGCTGAGGCATTTCGTGGTGCATCAACGGGCCTCGGCTTCCATCTCCTTCCCCGTGTGCTCAATGTGCGAGTGGCGACGTGCACTGCGTCATGAGGACTGCACAGCACGGCATCCGGCTGCCACATCCTCTTGACCTCCCACGCATTTTCCCCGACCTTTATTTCTCTCAACTCCTTGTCTCCTTCTGCGATGCACCACCATGAAACGCATCCATTCGCTTACTTGCATCTACACACACACAATGCGTGTCCGCCACCCCTCCGCGGCACTGCTGCGCGTCCTCTGCGCTGGCTAGGATTCTTCATCAACTCTCCGCCTTTCACACTCCCCGTCCGTACTTTGTGCTTTGCTGCAGCGACGCATACCTGAGTTGCATCCTCGACGGCTGGTGCGCCTCGCCTGCCCACTTCCACGTGCGCAACTCGTTTTTTTTTTTTTTTGCTGTTACTCGTGTTCACGTGAGTCCGTGTGCGTGCGACAACGTTTGCGCGGGTTGTGCTGACGTTCGAATTCATTTTGTCAGCACCGCCTTGCCCGCTACGTTTCGGTGACGCCGTTCTGTATTAGGGACGACTGCGAACACACACACGCACATTCTTCTTCCTCTCCCCCCTCCCCCTCCCCCTCAGCCCCCGTGCGCGTAATGGCGAAGGTTGGTGAGGGCGACCCACGCTGGATCGTCAGCGAGCGCACGGACGGCGCCAACGTCAACTCGTGGCACTGGGAGGAGCGCGACCTGTCCCAGCATACGCACGAGAAGCTCAAGGCTATTTTTGCGGAGCACGCCATCCCCGTCCCGGTGGCGCAGGCAAAGGCGGTCGAGTACCTCAAGATCGAGGATGTCAGCGAGATTTCGGGTGACGTCACGGTCGCACAGCGCAAGGGGAAGATGATGTGCTACTTTGAGCTGAAAATGACGCTGCGGTGGGTTGGCAAAATGGCCGGCGGCGACCAGCTGATTCGCGGCAAGCTTGAGGTGCCCGAGGTCGACCACGACGAGTTCAAGAACGAGTACGACATCCCCGTCACGTGCCAGGAGAACAGCGCCGATGCGCAGAAGCTCGAGACGATCGTGCGGGCGGCGGGGCGGAGCACGGTGCGGCAGGAGATTACGGCCTTCTTCGACGCTCTCTTCGCCGAGTACCAGGTCGGCAAGCAGCTCAAGAGTGGCGCCTCGATGCCGCCACCACCGCCGCAGTCCGCCGCGCCGGCCGCCGCGAACGCGTCCGCGAAAAAGCCCACCGCGGGCGCGAAGTCCAGCAGCGCCAGCAGCGGCAGTGGCGACACGTCGTTTACGTGGAAGATGCGGTGGGGCGTGCCGGCTGCCGAGCTCTTTGCCGCGCTGACGGAGCCGGGCCGCGCCAGCGTGTACACGCGCAGCCCAGCTGTGATGGACGTCAAGGCGGGGGGCCAGTTCAGTTTTCTCGGCGGGGTCATCAGCGGCTACTACGTTGATGTGCAGGCGCCAACGCTCATCAAGCAGCAGTGGCGGCTGGGCAGCTGGCCCGTCGGCGTGCACAGCTCCGTCGTGCTGCAGCTTGTTAAGGAGGAGCCGGGCGTGACGACGCTGGAGTTTGCGCAGTCTGGCATCCCCGCCGGGCAGCTGCAGAGCGTGCAGGAGGGCTGGCGGGCGAACTTCTTCGATGCCATTAAGGCCGTCTTCGGATACTCGCTGGAGTACTTGTAAAGCACGTGGACGCGGCACCGGAAGCCGTCTTGTGTGGCCCTCGTCGCCCCTTTATGTTGCCGCCCCCTCTGCCCCTCCCCCTCCCCCTCGTCTGCCGCCGTCTTGAGCACGCGCGCACGAGGGTGCCGTTCGGCGAGGGGTCGTCAACACAGCTGCACGGAGGCAGGTGCCCTCGATGCTCGTTAAGCTTGCCTCGACTTGTGTGTACGTGCGCGTGTGGGTCCAGCGAGTTAAAGAAGAGCAAAGGCACGTGCTGCGGAGCGTTTGGCGACGCTGCGTGCAAAGAGTGTGAAAGGCACTTGCAGGAAGGGAGGGGGGGGGGCTGCGAGACACGGGTGTGATGCGTGTGTGTGTGTGCGCGCGTGAGGCGATTCAGAGCGGGGGCGCAGGGGAGGGAAGGGAAAGGGGGGGGGGAAGTAGCGGGGCCCGCGGCGGGAAGCGAGTATCTGTGCAACGCTCCGCAAAGCGCCGGTCCCGGTAACGTGAAGTGTGCGAGTGCGCTCAGGCTGTGCGGCGTGGCGAGAGGGTGAACGCCGCACGGGAGACTTTGGATGTGCGTGTTTCTTCCCCTGGTGAAGGCCAGCGGGGGCGAGACCACGCTGGAGACTCCCACCACCACCCACCGCCACCGCCGCGGCGCCTCTCGGCTCCGTCGAGAAAGAGGCTGTCTGACGCTGTGAGACAGCTCATCCCTCGTGGTGTGCGGCGCATGTGTGTGTGTGCCGTGTCGTGTGCTCGCCTGGCGCTTCCTCGCTGTCCGCAGTGAGTGACGTCACCGCGAGGGCGGCACGACCTGCGCCGTCACCGGAGACGTGCGACGTGCATCCTGTAGGTGCACGCGCCTTTCCTTTCTCCTTTTTGAAGTCGGTGAGGTGCCCCTGACTGCTTCCCCCGCCTCCCCCAAAAGCCACCCACCCCGTCCCGCTGCTGTCGGTGCGTCACGAATCCTGCCCACTTCACAAGTATCCTCGCACATGTCTCGGTCTTCATCCCTTTTCTCTGCCCCTTGCTTATGTCGGTCTTTATGTAAGTGCCCACGCGTCGGTCTGTGTGTTTGTGCGTCTGTGTGTGTCTCTGTGTGTGCCTCTGTGAGGGGGTGCGCCTCCCGAGGCCCTGGACAGCACGCCAGCACGTCCACGTGACACCTGTGCGGCCCCCCTTCTTGTCCTCCTCCTCCTTCGCCCACTCTTCCTCGCCGTCGCAGTGCCGCTTCTGTCTCTGTGCCACCACGGCGGGCAAATGGGAGAGAAGAGAAAAAGGCGAAAAGCAAATCAGGCGAAAAGGACACGCGGTGACAGCCAAATCCGCGTGAGTGGCGCTGTGGCCGGCGAAGCGGGTGTCCCGTGCTGCAGCGGGTACTGCTCAACTGCAATCACCAAGGGCAGGTCCGGTCCCCTTGATACTTCACCGATCACGTTCGCCTGCCACGATCGTCAATGACGACCCTACAGACGTCTCGCAGAACGCTGACGGGGGACGGAGCGGCGGGTCCTGCAAGGCCAGTCGGACGCGCACCGTGGGCACCCGGGCTGTCCGATCACTTCTCTAGGAGTGCTCCACCCTGCCGCGTCACCCTTCCACGTGCCCTCTCTTTCCTCCTCTCTTTCCGCCCCCCCCTCCACTAATCACGGTGCACCTCCAGCATCTCCCCATTGTTCAACCAGCATCCTTCTTGTTTCCCCTTTTTTTCTCCCTTTCGTCTTTCACTCATCATTCAGCTTCCTTAGCGTCAAGTTTCTAACACCGATCGACCTGCGCTATCACATTGTAGTAGTCCATCCCGATCCTGATCCCGATCCCGATCCCCCCAAAGGTCACAACGCATTCACACAGTCTTTAGAAGATCACTACCTCGCTCAACTGCATTCGTCTCTCTCGCTAGCTCTCGTCATCATGTCTTCCGAGAAGAAGGTTGTGGTGATCGGCGCCGGCCCCACCGGCCTCGGCGCGGCGATTCGCCTCGAAGACCTGAAGCACGCCAACTATCACCTCTACGACGCCAGTGAGACCCCTGGCGGCCTCTCGCGCAGTATGCTGGACGAGAACGGCTTCCTGTGGGACATGGGCGGCCACGTCATCTTCTCTCACTACGCGTACTTCGACGACGTCATGGACATGGCCGTCGCGAAGTGGAATGTGCTGCAGCGGGAGTCGTGGGTGCGCTGCTGCGGTGCGTGGGTGCCGTACCCGTTCCAGAACAACATCCACCGCCTGCCCCCGGCCCAGCGCGACGCGTGCCTGAAGGGCGTCGAGGAAGCGGAGGCGGCGCGCGCGGCTGCGGTGGGGCAGGAGAAGCCGAAGAACTTTGCCGAGTACGTGACGCGGCAGTTCGGTGAGGGCATCGCCGAGGTCTTCATGCGCCCGTACAACTTCAAGGTCTGGGCCGTCCCGCTGGACGTGATGAGCACCGAGTGGGTCGGCGAGCGCGTCGCCAGCGTCAACGTGGAGCGCATCAAGGAGAACATTGCGCACAACCGCGACGATGTCGGCTGGGGCCCGAACGCGACCTTCCGCTTCCCCATCAACGGCGGCACCGGTTCCATCTACGACTCCGTGTGGAAGATGATCCCCGACGAGCGCAAGACGCTCGGGGCGCGCACCACGAAGGTGAACCCCTTCAAGAAGGAGCTGACCCTGGCGAACGGGTCCGTTGTCACCTACGACGCCCTCGTCACCACGATGCCCTTCGACGACCTGCTCCGCGCCCTCGCCTTGGGTATCGAAGAGGAGACCGCGGCCAACCCCGCCACCACGTGTGAGCTGAAGCCGCAGCGGCTGCGGGAGATCGCGGATGCGATGGTGTTCAGCACGACCCACATCATCGGCGTCGGCATCAAGGGCTCCCCGCCGCCGGAGATGCAGACGGCGTGCTGGCTGTACTTCCCGGGCGAAGGCATCCCGTTCTACCGTGCCACCATGTTTTCCCGCTACGCCGAGTCGAACGCTCCGGCGGGACACTGGAGCATCATGTTGGAGGTCAGCGAGCACGAAACGTACAAGCCGGTGCAGGTGGAGACCCTCATTGACGACTGCATCGCCGGCCTGCGCGTCGCGCAGCTGCTGCGGGATGACGACGTGATTGTGTCGCGCTTCCACCACGTCGAGTACAAGGGCTACCCGACGCCGTTCGTGGGCCGAAACGAGCTGCTCAACGAGGTGCAGCCGATCCTGCGCGACACGTTCGACATCTACTCGCGCGGCCGCTTCGGGGCCTGGCGCTACGAGGTCGGTAACCAGGACCACTCATTAATGCAGGGTGTCGAGGCGGTCAACCACATTCTGTGCGGCACGCCGGAGGACACCGTCATGGACCCCGAGAAGGTGAACTCGCGCCGCGGCACGGAGCGCTGCACGCTGGCCAAGCCGGCCGCGGAGTGAGCCCACCGACGCAGCGGAGATGCCGAGGGTGTCGAGGGTGGGGTGGATGCGAGGACGTTAAGGCGAGGACCCGTCTGTATGTGAACGGGTCGGGAGGGTCGGCGCCATGGCGAATGTAGTCGATTTGACCGACCCCGCGACAGCAGTCAGGGCACACACACACACACACGCACCAACAAACACACACGCTAACTACGAATCACAAAAAATGCTGCAGATACGCGCTGGGTTTTTCCGGCCCGTATTCTATCTTTTCGTGTGCGGGTTCGTGCGCGCTCTGTTGCTCGCTCCTTTCCTGACTTGCCGCTCCTCTGCCTCTCCGTGCACTATGACCGGATCGGAGGACGCGGTGATGCAGCAGTCCAACGTGCAGCGCCGTGCTCCCTCGACGTTACCTCGTTTTCGTCTCGTCTCCGCGGCATGCGCTTTCCCCCCCTCCCCCTCAAAATAAAATGCACTCGCGCAAATTCTGGATCTTCGTTCAGTTGTGCCTCTTTTTTCTTTTTTTTCTTGTTGTGTGTACGCGCGCGGTGTCGTCGTTCTTGTCATTTTGCGCGGATTCTCCTGCCTTCTCCCTCCCTCCGTGTCTCCGTCCCTTGTTCTTCCTTTCTCCCGAGCACCTGTCGGCCACCGTCGCTGGCCTCGTGTGGTGTTTCTGCGGTGTTTGTGTGAAGTGTGTGTGTGTGTGTGTGTGTGTGTGAGGAGTTATGGCGAGGGTGCTGCTCGTGCTCACGCTGTTTGTTTTTTTCAGCGGCCGCTGCGCGTCTTCGAGCTGGTCGGACTCCTCCGCGGCCCTCCCCGGGTGCGGGGGTGCGGATTGTGGTCACATTTCCTCGTGCTTCCCTTTCTTGTCCTCTGCCTCGCTACTGCCGTTGCAGCGACTCAGCTCATCCCCGCTGCACCGCTGTGCGTCAACTGCGCGGGGCGCAACGCGGTCGACAACCTGCGCTCCCGCTGGCGTTGGAGACGGGGAAAGGGAGGAGGGGCAGTCGGTGGTGGAGTGGAACATGCACAAGAAGATTGGTGTTGCGCGGTTAGGAGAGCGGGTGGGCATTCTCCACCTTTCTCCTCGTTCTACCGTTTCGGAGTGCGCGCTCCGCGGATCTTTTCGTTGCGCCGGCGTCGGTCTGCCTTCGAGTTCTCACCTCATGCGGCCTGTCGCTTTCCACTGTCTTCTCCTCGCCATTGGCCTTCCAAATCGCCGCTTCTACCGTTTACCGTCTGCTCGCACCAGGTCGCAGTTGCTCTCTGCTGCAGCGCCATCGCCCCCCTCCCCCCCTCGCCTTCGCCAGCGCCCGCCACGGCATTGCCCCTCTTCTTTCTCTGTTGCATACGTTCCGTGGTCTGTGCTGTCTCCGCGTGTCCCTGTATGAAAAAGGAAAACGAATGCACCGCGGCGTGCACCTGTGTGCGTCCGCTCGTGCGTGTGCGTATTTGTGTACGTGTGTGTGTGTGTGTGTTGTCATTTTCATCATGGACCGCCTTTTTCTTAACGCCTGATGCTTGATTCTCTCATATCATCGAATAGGCACACACATGCCTTTTTTTTTTGTGTGTGTGTGACGCCGCGGGATGCAGCCAAAGCGAGACAGAATGGTAGAAGAGCCGTATGAAGCTGACACTTCACTGGCAACAAAGAATGTGGCGCCGTCCCCCCCTCCCCCTTCCTCTTTCTTTCCTCATTTTCTTCCTTCTTGTATTTCGTTGCACTACGTCGATCTGTGTTGGCGACGACGCAGTCCCCACGGCACGGAGCAGACGAGCAAGAACAGCCAAAAAAAAAAAGCAGGGTGACTGGGTAGTCAGGTGACTCTGTCGACGGGCCAGCACGCGTGCGCCACGCAGAGAGGGAGAGGGAGACGAGTCACCCGCCAGCGTAGGCCGAGTTGCGCAGAGCCGTGCGTCATGTGCTCCTGCCGAGATACCCGACGATGGCAACTGGCGCGGCCACTTGACAAGCTTGCGTTGGTAGCCTTTCTCACGGAGTAGCCTCTGTGCGTCCCTCGTAGTGAGCTTGCGTTGCGATGTGAGAAGTACGACGTTGAAGAGCACTCCGCTGCGGCCCTGCCACTGCTTTGCACGCGTTGTGACCCTGGGTGTGGGTCTTCCCTTTCCCCACTTTTTCCAGCCGCCGTCCAACCCCCCCCCCCCCCAACTCTGCCTGTCCCCGACTGGTGTTCTCTTTTGTTGTGCGCACGCAACGCCACACAGCCTCG
>JASAOO010003161.1:0-26250 GCA_030849075.1 Zelonia costaricensis | reverse complement strand
AGCTGCCGTACACGCGTAGCGTAGCACTAGCCAAATAAAGGGGAAGAAGGTACCTGCGCTGCGGCAGGGATGTCGTTGTACCACACAGAACAAAGCCACACACACACACACACACACGAACAGGCACCCAAAAACACTACAGGACAAGCGCGGCAAAGCACAAAAAGAAAAAAAAGATGCCTTTGGGTAAATGCGATGGGACACACGGAGGACAGTACCAGAAAAGGAAAAAGATAATGGTGTCTGTGCGTGTGAGTGTGCTCTTGCGTGAAAGGAGAAGCACGCAGTGAAATGATATGGTGCCAGCGCGGCTGGGAGAGCTGAGGGTGGCGGGCACGAGTACCGACTTCTTCTTGAGTTAGAGTCACCACACGTACCCACACGCTTACACACACGTCAGTGCCGAGTCAAGAGCGAGATGGAAAGCAAGCGAGCGAGGGAGGAAAGCGAGTCACGGCGGCTGTGAGGTGCGGACCAGCTGCCAGTCTTCGGAGTGTATAGCTACACGCAACGAAAGCACAAAAAAGACACTTACAGCGCACAGACTTCTTTGTGCTCGCCCTTACGTGTGGAAGCCGCAGAAAGCTACTCAGTGGGTTTCACACACACGCACACGCACAGACCGGGCTCGACACGGGCCACGCGGCAGACCGCAGTCGATAGGAAGAGTGAAGACGACGAAGATGCAAACACACCTCACACGCAGACACACGCACACACACACACACACGCACACGCCACAAGAACTCCAAGCGGGTGCCTTGTGTGGAAGTTGAGAAAATGGGAAGGACGCTGCTTCCTTTGCCACCACAACAGTGCCCTTTCTCGCTCGCTTTTTCACCGCTCTTGCACTTCCTCCTGTTGTTGCTGCTGGGTGGCTGCCACGCCCCTGACACGCTTTGCGCACGACGGGTGCGCGAGGAGGACGCACGGCGCTAAAGTATAGGGCGGAGGCGGTGCGTGAGAGGCGCGCGTGTTGCTAGGTCGCCACGACAACACTAAAAAGAAAAGGCAAAAGACAAGAGAGCACGCCGCACACCACGAAGACAAGCAAAATCCCCGAGACAGCGGGATGGCCCAGAGGAGTAAGCCGACAGGCGGACGCAAACAAAGGCAGGCGCGGGCAAGGAGCAGTGCGTGGACAGGACAAACGGGAGCAGGAGCCGTGGTAGGAGTAGTTCAGTGGAGGCAGAGACACACAAACACAGCGAGGGAGTCGCAAGCCGCTCGGACAACAACAGACGCAGGTAAGAGACCAAACAAGACTGCACCCTACGAGGCGTCAGAAATAGAAAAGGGGGCAAAAAGGAACGCGGACGGAAGCCGAGCGCGAAAACAAGAGTTTGAGGACTCGATTTGGTGGCACTAGCCGTGTGCGCCGAGTACGCGCCAGGCGCAGGTCAAACCGGGAAGTGGCACGAGGGCGCACGCGTGAAGTGCGCGGCGAACACCTAAAAAAAAAAAGAAGACAACGGCAAAACGAAGTCGAAAACGCAAAAGAGGCAAAAGAGGTGCAGGGGGCGGCGAGAAGCAGACGGTGGCGCAGAGGAGGGGGGGAGCAAGAGGGAAAGGAATTGAGAGGGCGGTGCGCTTCGAGGCTAAAAGGGCGAAGAAGTGAAAGCACTTCACGCTGGCAGTCGCAGATGGGCGCACCACGCTATGGCTTGCACACAAACCGATCTACACCTTTTTGGAGGTCTGTGTTCCTCGGTGTTCCTGTCTTGAGACCACTGTCGAGAGCTACAGTGGGGAATGCGTTTAGCGTACGTGCTTGACGGAGAGAGGAGACGCAGAAGCGGCTTCGGTCGGTCGTAGTGTGGGCAGCGCAGCTGTCTGTTATACAGACCTCTGCCAGCTGATGCGCCGCGGTAGGGTGATGCGCAATCCTCGGCGGCTGTGGATGCTGCTGCTGCTGCTGACGCTGCAGTGGTGCGGACGGTGGCGAAGAGAGGATGCGGCACTCGCACGTGGCGCACAAAACCCAGAGAAAAGCAAAGCGAGGGTGCGGGGAAAACAGAGCGGCGCAGCGGTGCAGCAGGTCAAGGGCAACTACGCGAATCACAAGGTGCGTGGTGGAAAACTACTGTATGGGGGTTGAGAAGGTCAGGGGTACGAGTGAGTCGGAGGACGGTGAACACGTGAACGTGCACGCGAGATCAAGCAAAGCACATGTAAAGACGAGAAAGAAGTGGATGCTGTGAGAGACTGGACAGAGCTCGTCGTGATGCACTAAGTCCTTGCAGTTAGTAAGACGAGGTAGGTCTTCACAGAGCCTTCCTGCGCGCCCGACCAGCAGAATCAGAAATTGCTCGACGAGCCAGGGGTTGATGAACGGGGAGAAAAGGCAAGCCAGCCTATCCGGGATTTCAGAAGGGGCTACCCCTCCCTTTCCTCTCATTCCTCCGATCCCTCTCAGCGAGACCGAGAAGCACAGCGGCGTGTAGTCATTCCGTTGAGTGTGTTCGCTTTGCTTTGTTTGGTTTGACAGGGTGGACCCGGGTTCGCCAATCGGCTCAGGAAGGAGGAGGCTGCTTGACAACACACCCCCTCCCCTCACCCCCCCCGACTCGTGCAGGGCACGATTGCGGGCCTAGAGCTCAAGAGAGATACTCGGAGCAGAACGCAACAGCATCGACCAGCTTCACAGACACGGGCGAAAAACCAGAAAAAACGCGGCGTGGAAGAAGGTTCAGTCCGACAAGGAGCAGTCGGTCGCACACGGAGAGTCACCCGCGCATGGTAAAACCCCGCAAGGCATGCCCGCCCGTGGGGGGGATTATGTTGGATCTCAGCACGCTGCAATCGCCCCTGTCAGCGCCCTGCAGCACCTAACACTTCCTCACAACTCGACGGAGCCCTCCGCCGAGCCCCGCTCTGATTGGGCGCCGCTCTCACCCTCCTCGCCGATCCCCATCGCGCTTGGAGAGCGGGGGCGCTTGACGTGGCTGCCCGGCGGCTGCTGTCTAGCATCCTGGCCGGCAAACTGCCGCAGCAGCGCAACGCGCCGCTGCTGACAGTCCTGCACTGTTCGCGTGAAGCCGTGCCGTACTTGACGTGCGGTGCGCATCTGCCACACCAGGCTTCGGCAGAGCTGGCGCCAGTACGCGAGGCTGTCGGAGAGCGGCAGCGGGTCATCCACGTCGGGGTCGAGGCAGACGTGCAGCGTAGGTCGCCGCGGCGTGCACTCGCGCCGATGGTCGGCGTAGTACGGGTCGCTGCGGGGGATGTAGAGCGGCAGCTGCGTGGCGGTGCGGCCAAGCGCGGTGGCTGTGTGAATTGCCCAGCACCGCGCCGTGTGGAAGACGTGGTAGCCGCCCCCGCCGAGGAGCACGGTGGGCCGCTGCAGGGCCAGCACGTCGGCCACACACTGCGTGTGCGCCAGTGTTGTCACGCAGAGGCGGCCGATGAGGTCACCCGCGATGGTGTCGGCGCCGCACTGCACCACTATCGCCTCCGGGTCGAAGCACTGCACCACACTGGACAGGGCGGTGCGAAACGAGAGCAGGTAGGCGGCGTCGCCGGTTCGCGTTGGCAAGGGGACGTTGATAGCGAAGCTGTCCGCCGTCTCGTGCGTCGCGAAGTCGCCCGTGCCGGGGAAGAAGCCGTTGCCGAACTGGTGAATGGACATTGTCATGACACGGTGGTTGCCGTAAAAGGCGCCCTCGACGCCGTCGCCGTGGTGCACGTCGAGGTCGACGTACAGCACGCGCTGAAAGTGGCGCAGCAGTCGGCGGATGCACAACACAATGTCGTTGACAAAGCAGAAGCCGCTGGCGTGGGCGGCCGCGGCGTGGTGCATGCCGCCCGCCCAGTTCATCGCCACCGTCGCATCACCGCGGATGAGGGCCTCGGCGCAGGCGAGCGAGGCCCCGGCCTGGCTGGACACCAGCGACCACACCTCCGGGAACAGCGGACAGTCGCCGCTCTTCGACGCAAACGGGACGTCAAACTCCTTCTGAAAAGCGAGCGAAAGCTCTGCGAGGGGGTCGCCGCAGATGGCCGGCGCCTGCCGAAGACACTCGAGGTACGCACCGCGGTGAAAGGCGCCCATCTCCGCCGCCGTGGCGGGGCGGGCGTGGCAGACCGTCATCCCAGCGGCTTTGTCGAGGCCGAGGGAGCGCACCAGCGCGTGCAGAACCCGGACTCGCGAGGGCCGCATAAAGTGGCCTTCGGCATACGCGATAGCGGTGACGCTGTGATCGACAAAGTACACCACTTTACGCCCATGCGGCGCGCTGGACGGCGCGTCAGACTCGCTGCTCGACGCGGCGCAGGACGCGCAACGCACCAGCTCGCCGTCGCCCGACCACGCAGACGGTGAAGGCGACGTCATCGGCACAGCTGCTTGCCGTGGCGAAGTTGATTCCGATGATGATAAGAAGGCTTGTGAGAGCGAGGGCCGCCAGCTTCAGCCGTGCGCCTCTACTGCGGTCGCTCTTGCGGCAGGCCTTTGGTACTTCGAGTGGGAGGTGGTCGTGGCGCGTCTCGCCGGCGTCGCGTCTTTTCGGGTTGCTGACGCCGAGGACTCTCGCGCTGGCCCGTCAACGCTGGTGAGACAGGCACGAGATTCGCAAAGGTGGGAGAGCAGTGGAGGTGAGTGAAACAGATGTGTGGAGGCTCGTAGTCATCAACCGGTGTAGCGGAGTGGCCGTGCTGCAACGCATGCAGGCGGAAAAGCTGCACCACAAAGCTCTTCCGACACGGCCAGCGTAGGAAGAAGCCCCACACGCATGTTGGTGCTCCCTCCATCTCCTCAGTAAGGACGCCGCTTGAGGGTGGGAACCCGCACTGCGAGCTTGGAGTTTGCCTCGCATCAAGACGCTCAACCTCAGCGCAGCCCATCTCGGCATGTGCCACTCGCACGCAGAGTGCCCTTAACTTCGTGGATGCTCTTTTGTCCTTTTGCGTGTACCAGCTTTCGCTCGAGCGCGTTCACGGGACGGGCACACGCACGCCAGCACCCGCACAGACGCACGCACGATCGTCGCTGAACGATGTCAGCGCCACTCAAGGAAGAGGCATGGGAGGACAACGAAGGGAGGCAGAAAACGCAAACCAAAAAGGAGCAGTGGGGACTGCCGCAGCGAGCGAGGCAAAACACGCCACTATAAAAAGTTCACTCACAAGCATCCTCAACGCCGAAAGAACGCGCGCGCCTTCTCGCCGCGGCTAGACGAAGGCGCGCACAACACAAGCAAACGAAAAACGCAACGGAGACGGCCATAGACGGACCAAGGCATGGTGAGGGTAAACGTTGTGATGGGGGTGGGAAGCCAAGGCAGGACGAAAAGAGAAAACGCGCAACACAAAGCTAGAGACGAACAGGCGGAGCAGGGCAAGGCGGTGCATCGTTGATGAGAGCAGACGAACGTGTGACGGCGTCTGGAGTCTCCAACGCGCGTGGGCGCCCGAAAACAAAAAAAAGAGACAGGGTGCGATGGCAGCAGCACGCGCGAAAGCGCCGTGGGAGAGAAACCGATGGGTGGTGCAAAGACGATGCCGCCCGTGAGAACGCGAGCCTCACCAATCTCTGACTCGGTGAGGTATACTGCCCTCGCTTCGCTTTTCCCCACACTTTACAGAGGGATACCGGTCACGGGCTCGCCGTAGATGGCTGCCGCACTGGGCAACGCCTCTTGGTGCGTCGTGCGTGTCACTGCAGCCGCCACCACGCCATCACGACCTTGCAGCGCGTACTCAACCCACTCTCTGTCTGTCATCGCGGGCCGCTCCTCGTACATGCTGTGAGTGTGGCTGGAGTCGCACTGGTGCGCCAGAGACGCCTTACGGGTGCCACGCCAGCTGCAGCTGGTGCACAGCACCGGCACACTCATAGACGCCTCGATGACGCCCTCGCTGGGAATCGAGAAACCCGTGACGGCAGCGTTGCAGATGGTGCACCGCTTCGTGGACGGCGGCGCGCAGTTGCGGCAAAAGATGTGGCCGCACTTGAGCAGCTGCACCGGGTTGGTCCAGGTGTCGAAACAGACTTTGCACTCGAGGTGCGTCGGCACGTTGACGGCGGTGCAGGTGTTGCTGTTCATGGTGGCGGTCGCGACGAGGGAGAGGCGCGATGCAGGAAGCAGGGACTGGGGGCAAAGGAAGCAGTGGAGCAGAAGAAGGTACTTGCGCGAGGGTGGAGCTGGCAGACACGTTAATCGGTGCGTAGGAATAGATCGAAGTTTTGGTTGGATCGTGGTTGGCGGGTTTGTACGGTGTTTACCCCAGCAGCAAATGCCATGGCGAGGAAAGGCGTGTCGGGGCGCCCGGTGCGGAAAAAAAGAAAAAGGAGGCCCCGGAAGGGAACGGGAGATTTGCCGTGGTTGGTGCGCCGACAAATCCCGTGTAGGAATGAGCGAGGTAACAGAGGGAGGAAGCGAGGGAAGCACAGAGAGCGTGGGAAAAGGTGGAGCGCATGTGCAATTCGTGAGCATCCCCCCCCCCCCTGATGGCGCGTTGGCGTAGGCTAGGCTGAACTGCCACGCTTCGCACCCTTTTCAGAATGCGGTGCAGAGGGGGGAAAAGTGGAGTAGAAAACACCTCAGACCCGCACTGGCGCTCTGCACCGCGACCCCCTTTTTTTTGCTGTCTTCTTTGAGAAACGCTCTCAGCGCATCTGGTGTGGAGAGAATACCTCGCATGTGGTGAGCGCTGTAGTACCACACATTATAGCCTTCCCGTCGCTTGCGTCTTATGTGGTGGAAACAGTGCTGCACAGTTACACGGGTGAAAAAACGAAGGAGGAGACCAGTGATTCATCTGTGCCCTCCGTCACCCCAAAGCTGCTTTCTCGCTTTCAGCGCATGTCGCTGGGGAGGGGGGGATGATCCGCAAGGTCAATCACCTGCAGATTCTTACGCAAACTGTACGAGCCGCACCGAGTCACGGTCACCCAATAGCCCAGACGGGGAGTGAATGTAGGCGCTGGTCCAGAACGTCGTCGTCGTCCACTGCTCAATGTTCTTCGTGGACTGGAACTTGCGAATGATGATGCTGTGCGGCGTTGGCAGCACGCCGACAAAGGTGATTGAGCGGAGGCGGTTCACCGCCTCATCGCTGGCGGCCAGGCCTGCGCCGGGCTCACCCATGCCCACTGGCGGCGCAAAGGTCCGCGTCACTTCCAGCGCCGCCGTCACGTTGTTCACGGTCGTCTCCGACGTTGTGTCCACGTAGTACTTCGTGATCTTTCGCAGCGCGTCCGTGCTCTCCACCACTGGCAGCGCAGCCGCCACTGCAGCGTCCAGTGTGTTGATGAGAAACGGCAGCGGCAGACTCACCGTGAGGACGTGGGTGCGGTGCACCACGTACGCCTCGCGCGCCTCGCGCACGATGGAGCGGTGGTCGACGAGGGAGGCGATGAGGTACAGGGAGCCAGCGCTTTGGTACTGCACGAGGCTCGCAATCGCCTCGCAGAGATTCACCATCTGCGCCTGCAGCACGGCGCTGTGCGACGACGGCGTTGTTGCGGCCGCCGCCCCACTGCCCGCGTCCTGCCCCGGTGCCGGCGTGCTGGGTTGGCTCGCCGTGACGGTGCGCAGGCAGTGGTACGCGACGTATGCGAACACCGAGACGATCTTCATGGACGGCTCACGGCCGAGAGCCGTGATGAAGGGCGCCATGTTGGCCAGCACGACGGTGCACGACGGGAACAGGGGCACGACCGCCTGCAAGTCCTTCATGTCCATCACAAGGCACAGGGCCATGACGATGATGTCGTTGTACGTGCGCTTCTCGTACTCCTTGGGAAAGCGGAACGGCAGCGTAGCGGTGCACTGCTGATTGCACTGCACCACGAAGCCGCGCACCTCGGAAAGCCGGGTGAGCACAAAGAGCATGAGCTGAAAGTGGTATGTGTAGAGCGGGCTGCGCCGCACCGCGAGGGCGTAGTCGAGGATGGGCACCACGTACTCCAGCGCGTGGGGATTTGTGCCAAACTGCGCCAGGTACGCCGGCGAGAGATCTAGGATCTTCCAGAAGAGCAGCATGAAGTCGTCCAAGCACGAGAACGTCGTCTGCGACACCGGGAGGTACGTCTGGGTGGAGTAGGCGTTGACGCTCAGGATGCCCTGCATGCGCTGAAGGAGCGCCTTGGCCTCTGTGAGGGTAATGTCTCGCAGCGCCTTGCGCACGCTGTGGACGAAGCGCGGCGGCCCAAGGTGCGAGAGCGACGGCGTTACCGGAGCGCTGCCACCGTTGCGCTGGAGTGAGTTGCTGGAGAGGAGCACTTGCGAGAGCGCTCGGGGGCGGTCCGGCGCGCTAGACAACTCGGCTCCCGTGATGCTGAGGGAGCGGGCACCGTCCGGGTGGCTGAAGGTGCTCCCCTCGTTCTCAGCAGCCGTCCCCACCGCTGCGCCGCTACCGGCTGAGTCCGGCGCCGGCTGCGGCGCCCCACCCTGCCGCTCCGCTGTGACGTTGATGGGGTCTAGTGGGACACCCACGTAGCACAGCGTCGCGTTGAGCACGCGCGCGCTGGCCATCACGAGCTCCCGCTCCTCGACACCGAGGTGGCTCGTGTACGGCAGGTACCCGTACGGGACGTACTGCAGAACGGTGTTCAGCATCGAGATGGACAGTGTCGGCATCAGCGGTACCGTTGACGTGGAGAGGAGCGGCTCCAGGAAAATGGTGTCGCGGAAGCCCGCCGCGTGGTACAACGGCGACGAAAGCGCCGCAAAGAGCACGTCGAGAACCGCCTTGCGCTGCCGAGGCAGCCGCGGTGCCGTCCAGGAGAAGCTCGGCCCGCTCGAGCGCGACGCGAGGGCCTCCATCGGGTCGATCGACGCCAGTCCTGGGGCCCACAAGAGCCCCGTGTCGACCTCAGCATGGGTAATGCTGAGGACTGGCTCCTTTGGCAACGCTGTGATGTCCGGCAGCGTCAGCCCGCGCACAAAGCAGCACTCCACGAGGGACCACACTAGGAAGGTGCCGAGCGGCAGCGGCTTCGCGTGCGGCTGCGCAGGTGAAAGATGCACGTTCTGCCGCGGCAGCAAAGGGAACGTCTCGTCGGGCTTAGCGTCCTCGCACGTCTTGCCCTCTACGAAGAAGAGCTGCTGGAACTGCGCCGTGGCTGCGGTCCGCGCGCGGGGGGCGGCGGTGGCGGGAGCAGCGCTATTAGCGGACGCCGCCGCCGGCGTAGCTGCTTCCGGAGCGGCTGGCGCCGCGTCTCCCTCTGCGGGTGTGCTGGGCGGCACGGCGCCGGAGTCTGGCACGGCGGCGGCCTCCGCCACGTCCTCCTCCTCCTCCAGCGGCGTCGTCCCGCTCTCCAAGGCCAAGGGCAAGAGGCAGCGCAAAATGCGCAGCGCTGAGTGATACTGCGCCAGCACTTCTGGCGTCAGTGCCGCAGCCGGGGCACTCGCGCTTGTGTTGATTTCGTGCCGCTGCACCGCCACAGCCGCGACGGCACCGATGCAGCGGTAAAGCAAGGCGGCAAAGTTGTGCGTGTAGAGGTGACGCAGCCGGCGCAGCTGCTCGGCAGGAAAGGCCTGACTCGTCTCTTCCGCCGTCATTGTTGCGTTGAGCAGCTGCGTCAGCTGCTCCGCAGGCGCCACCGTGTCGGAGAGAAGGCTCCGCACGAGCTTCGCCGTGTCCAGCGTGGAGTTGGACGACCCCATCCTTGAAAAAAGACGGAACGGCTCGGGCGGTAGAAATCGAAAAAAGGGGAGAGAGTCAAGGAGGAGGCCAGCCAGCTGTTAAACCGAGAGCTCAAACAAGAAAGGAAAGGGGGGGTGCGGGGAAGCCGGAAGGGAAACGAGGTGAAAGAACCAAACAAAAGGTGGTGGGTGACGCTTCCAGTGGTCCCCCAGACCTACGCAAATCACTCCTACCGCGTGTGTGAGAGAAAGGGGTGAAAGAGCCGACGGTGTGAACGTTTGTGGTCGACTTTATTGCCCAAACAGAGACGAAAAGGACCGTGCAACGGCGACGAACACAGCAGGAGCCCTTGTCAGAGCCCAGGACGGAAACAGTCGTGCGCAACCCACGAAACCGACACACAAAGGAGAAATGTGACAGAGCCTCGAACGCACAAACACAGTAAAAGCGAGAGACCTACACACGCAGACCGACACGGAAGCACACCACCAAAGACACTCACAAGCAAAGTAGAGAGAGATGGGGACGAGCGCCGCAACAAGTGCGCACGAGATGAGGGAGAGGCACGGAGGAAAAGACTGAGGAGCAAAGACAGTAACAATGAAAGCGGAAATCAGAACCGTCAGCGGGTAGGTTGGGGGGGAATGTAGGGGAGGGGAGGGGGGGCTGGACGGGTCAAAGGGCGCACAAATGGGAGTAAAAAAAAGAGAATGAACGGAAAAAACAAGTCGCAACGGGAGAAACTAATACAGGGGAGGGCACGCAGAAGACGGAAAACGAAAAAAAAAAAAGACGGTGAACTGACGCACGGTGAGGGTGCCGGTGGTGACAGTCGTGCTGACGGCGAGCGACAGGGAGCCAAAGGGTAAAGGCTTGGCGCTGACGCGTCAGAGAGAAGACGAGATAGAATGAAGAGGTCGGCAGAACGGGACGAGTCAGCAAACGAGCAGCGAAGAACTACACCGTGGCGGGAAACGAGACCAAAAAAAAAAGCCCTTACCACACGAAGATCAGCTGCGGACGCTTCCGGACCTCTTCCACAAAGGCGTACAACGCCGACTGGCAGTGTTGTGCGAGTGTATGTGTGTTTGCGTGAAAGCGGGGGGGAAGGCAGACGCTCAACAGGAAGTGTGCGCGCTGGTTCCTTCAAAAACCACTTGCGTATTTCGCTCCTACGCTTCAACGCGAAGAGACCGCAGTACGCGCACGAAGAGAGGAGGACTCAGAGACAAAAACAGTCACCTAGCATTCGACGCGTGTCCTCGATAGACAAGTGCTGCCGCCGTGAAAGTGGTGAGGCAGTGATGACAGCGTGGAAGCAGTTCTCGGACGCCACACACGTACAGCAGATAGGTCGACGAGACTTCCCCTGCTGGTGTGCGCACCTGCTCCGGTGAAGAGCTGCGCTGAACCGGGTGAAAAGGAAAGCCTGTTAGGCGTGCGAGAGCAAGTAAACGAGGCGGGGAGAAGAAAGTCGATTACTGGCGAGCGAAACACTCGGGCACGTCTGCAAAGCGTGAGGTGAAGCACACACAAAAGCACAATGTGGCGCTGAGAGGAAAGGAGGTGAGGGGGTGGGACGTCTTCGCTGGTGCGCGCAACGTGGACAGTGAGGATTTATACTGTGGCTGAAGTGGAGACGAAAAAAAGAGAGAGCGATACGTTGAGGGCCGCCCTGTCAACAAGCAGCGCTATCTTGTGGAGTCTGCAGAGAAGCCGGTGGTTCTTTGAAGGGCGGGAAAAGGCGGTGGAGCTCTCGGCCTATCTCGCCACGTGCTACGAAGCAGAAAAGGGGCAGAAGGCGTAAAAGTTGGCTTCTCAGCCACTGCTGTGAAAACACAATGCTACGGAGGGGGGGTTTGGGGTTCGGTCGAGGGGTGAAAGGATCGCGGAAACAAGATGAGGATTTGCCGAAGATGGCAGGACAGCACAAAAGCCGATTGAATGTGGTAGGGCTGCGTACTGCGAGCGAGACCAAAGGGAGGGGCGAGACGCAGAGCACGGCAGAGCGGAGGCGAAGGTGTAAAGGGTGTGCTAAAGGGTCCAGGTTTGCTTCGTGCGCTACCTGGAGAGAGGGAGACAGGGCGAGGAAGGGGAGCTCTAGGAAGGGAGAAGACGTGACACGAAAATCCTGTCTCTGCCCTCGTCGTCAGCTATTGATCAAAGATCACATCTGTCCTTTGTAAAGTGAGCAGGTGTGCACGAATGCCAGGTTGCTGTGGCTCAGCGTTTGTGGTCCGTCTTTGTCGGTCTTTTTCTCGCCAGAACGCGACGCGGCAGCGCCTGGTCGACACTGCTGCTCGTGTCTTCTTCGATCGGTTTTTTTTTTGAGGGAGTACTTGTGTGGTTGCAAGAGGCAAGCCAGCCAACAGAGAAACGTGCCGCCATACAAGCCAGCGTGTCCACACAGCACTAGAGGAGCCGCCAGCGGCAAGGCAGAGCACGGCCATCCATCGGTCGTGTGATGAGCTCCACCGCACAGGGGGGATGCACAACCACTCGCACACAAACTCACACACGCATGCACGCGTGCGCGGAGACCGGGCCACCTATTCAAAGGTAAAAGAAGATAGGATACACATCCATTTTGTACTTTACATGACCAGGGACAAAAAAAAAAACTGAGTGCCCCCTTGGTGAGATAGGGCAGGTGGAGAAAGAGCCAGGGCACTGGCGCACTCCTAGAGATGCGCTCGCAAAAAGGTGTGGGCGGTGTCGCTAAAAGACACAGTCCTTCAGAGAAAAGGCGGACGCCACAGTCCACTGAGACGAGTGCGCCTGCGGGGCCGCCGCGCTGGCGCGCTGCTGCGTCCGCGCGTACCGCAGCGCCTCGAGACGGCGCTTGGCGATGCAGGAGCGGTACATTTGCTGGATGCAGTGCGCCGCCGCCACCTCCTGCGTATCCGCAGCAGAAGCAGCAGCCCCACCGTCTGCGCTCGCCTCGAGGAGACGCCGCGACGGCCAACGAGCCGCTCCAATCTGCGGGACAGCAGCACGCTGGGCCAGCGTCTCACGTCGCCGAGCACGGTGGGCGCGATAGGCGCGCTGAATCACGACACAGCTGCGCTCCCACAGCTGCGTCCGGTACACGTTCCGGCCGTAGCAACGACGCGCATACACCACAGCCCCGTAGCGGCGCCGCACCACCATGCCCCGCACCCGCTTCTGGATCACTGTGGCGTAGTAGTGGCGGGAGTCGCTCAGATGATGGAGGGTGGCAGCGTGCACCTGGCCTCGCAGGTAGTAACACCGCAGCCGGGCGCAATGACCTCGGTAGACACGCTGAATCTCGAGAGCGGACCAGGTCAGGATTATGTCCTTTGCGTTGGCCGCGTCTTCGCGGGCCTTGAGCTCTCGCCGCGCCGCGCACACACTTGCCGCCGCGCGTCGGCGGTGCAGGCTCTGCACCACCACCACTTGCTCAACGTAGGCGCTCCGCGCAGCGTAGCGCCGCGCTACCTCCTGGTAAGCGCACCAGCGACGGATGTACTTCTGCAGCACAACCGCGGCAGCCTCGCGCTGCTCAAAGCGGCGGCGGTCCTGCAGGTTCTTCTCCACCCGCAGCGTGTGCTCCTTGACGAAGTGCCGGAAGAAGTAGACAATAATGCGGGCGCCGCGGTCCTCGCGCCGAGCACGCAGACGCTTCTCCGTCAGCAGCGTCCGCTTCAGGCGCACCATCTCCTGCGGCACGGCGTAAGTCGCTAAGGCGGAGCGAATGCGCTCCGTCGCGACCCAGTGCTCCTCGAATGATCGCTCCGTCTTGAGCAGCAGGCCCAGCCGCTGACCCAGCAGCGAAACCGCCGCGTCCACCGACTCGTGCGCCTTCTGCTTGCCGGTCGGAGTGGCCGCTGGCGGTGCGAAGAGCTGCAGAACCTGCTGCCGCAACTTGGTATTTCCGTCTGCAATCTCCTTCCGGGTCTGCAGCGCGGTGGTGCTCCGCGGCGCGGGGGGGCGCTCGGCGGCCATCTCGAGCAACAGCGTCGCCAGCACCGGTCGCGGCGTCCACACGGAGTGGCGCACTATCAGCGGTTCGTTGGCCGCCTTCAGCAACCGTAGCGTCCACTGCAGTGGGGTGGCCGTGCACAGCAGCGCGGCGAACACCGCCTCTTTCCCAGTGGCTTCGAAGCGAGTCCCGGCAAAAACCGAAGCCTGCGGTGACGTTTCGTGGTCGCCGTCCTCCGCGAGCGCGGACGTGAGCAGCTTGCGCACGCTCGCCATCACGCCGACGCGCACGAGCGCTGTAGTCAGTCCCTCCTTGGCGAGATGTTCGCGCAAGACGTCAGGCACTGGCGGGCCCGTGATGGGTGAAGGCACCGGCTCCGACTGCGAGGCTCGCGTGTTCGCCGGCTTTGTCGGGGTGCGGCGAGAGGACGTCGGGCGGACAGACTTGCTCCGCGACCGCGCACGACTTTTCTTCTCCGCATTGGCCAAGCGCGCCGCCTCCTCGGCTGCGATGCGGGCCTTGACCTGCTGCTCCTCCACGTAGACCGCGAGCAGATCTCTCGCCTGGCTCATCAGTGTCACGAGCAGTGCGCCGTCCTCGTCCTCGGAGGCGAGCGCGATGGCGTGGTCGTAGTCCGCTAGCGAGGTCTCGCACGACACCGTTTCAGTTGCCACCCCGAGGGTGTACTGGCAGAGCGCCCGAAGGACGGAGGTGTGCTCTGCGCACTCCCCCTGCAGCGCCGGCGGCATGCGTACGAGAGTAATGCCGTCGCTCTCGACGACTACGGGCTCTGTCAAGTGCGCCTCGACCACCGCCACCGCGTCGCGAGCCGCCTCCTCGCCGCGAGTGAAGTCGCAGTGCATGACGGCAGCGACAGCAGCGTTCATCTCACGCACAGCCCGCCACGTCCAGCCAAGGGTGGGGGCGTGGTCCATCTCCGCCTCCAGCTCGCGGCTGACCAAGAAAAGCTGCCCCGCCACGGCTACGCCGTCGCCACCGGCGCGCAGCTCGACGCAGGCGCGGTTGCCAATCGTCAGCAGCAGAGCGGCTCGTAAACCGTCAGGGACGCCGGCGGTGCTCGTCCGCACCGCCGCTGCTGCCTCAGCCCCTTCATCGCCGTCACTGTCGCCGCCGCGGCGGGCGGTCAGAACAGGCAGCGAGACGTTGTAGAGGGCCTTGAACTCGTCCAGCACAAGATCAAAGTAGTCACGCGCCACCTCCAGCGGGGCAACCGGTGGGTTGTCCGCCGGATCCCACATCCGCAAGGCAAAGATGTTGCAGTACAGCGTGAAGTCGAGCAGCGCAGCCGCCCGCGCTGCCGCCGTGACGGCAGGCGAGCGCATCCACGCACTATACGTCTTTAAAGCGAGCAGAGGATGCTTTCGAGTCATGGCAAGCTCGCGAGCTCGAGCGAAGGAGACTTTAGGGGTGTCGACTGCAACCCTCACTTGCCCGCCCCGTGCGGAGCGGTCCGACACCTGCATCCCAGCGACCGGGCGGCGAAGCTGACGCGCAGTCGCGCGAGCCAGCCGAAGGCAAAGAGAGAAGAGGGAGTGAGGGAGTTTCTGTCCAGCTGATGGGAACAGTGAGAGAGAGCGGGAGAAAAACAGCAGTGCACGCCGCAGACACGCAATGCGAAGCAATCGGCAAAACGGGAAGCGGTGAGGAGTAGGCAGGGAGTCATGGAAAAAAGAGCTGCAGCGCGTCATCATGAAGAACGAACCAGTGGGGCCAACGAAGCAGAGGGCTCCCTTAGGCGCCCTGCTGCTCTCCACTCTCGAGCTGCATCCACGGATGCGGGCTTCCGTTGGCGAGGGCGTGATTCAGCACGGGTGAAGTACGAAAGTGCTTTCACAGGACAAGAGTCACGGCCTCTCTTTCTCTGACGCATCCCAGTGTCCATATTTGCGACATACAAGGAAAGGTCGCTGGACGGACTCAATTTAGCGCTTTTTTTTTTATGGCGGAGTCGCCTCCGCCGTGATTTCTGTGAAACGCGAGAGCCAATCGTCGGCGTCGCTGGCACTTCGTAGCAGCTGGTAGTGGGGGGGGGGGCGGTGCAGTACGGGCAGGCAGCGGTGCTCACCCCACGGAGGCATCCTCGTTGTCGTCATAGCGCAGCAGCCGCTGGCGCCGTTTGTGTCGTCGTTGCTCGGGGCCGGTGTCGCTTGCCGCGGTGGACTTCTTGGCCTCCACGACGACCTGGGGGCGCGAGTTCGCCTCATCGTCGGAGTCGGCATCCTCAGCGACCCTTTCCTTGTGCGTCGCAACAGCGCACCACTTCATGAAGAGCACCACATCAGAAAAGTGGTCTGTTTGCAGCACCCAAAAGTCGCCGTTTTCGATGTAGCTGTCAAGCTCGCTAGAGGCGGCGAGTGGGGTGCGATAGCACACCACAACTTTCACGTACTGCCCAAAGTAGAGGAGATCGCTAGTTGTCAGCGGACCGAAACGCGCGCCGACAACCTGAAAGTACACCCGGCGTGTGCCCAGCCGCGAAATCTCGCGGTGCAGCATGCGGGCGGTGTGCCACGTATCCACCTTGACGAGGACACCGACATGCACGCACTGCGCGACGAAGTCCGCGTACTCCTGCTGCGACGCCAGCTGACGTCGCAGCTGCACGCCCTGCCAGGTCGCCGCCAAGGCATCCGCGGCGTCCTTGCTCATGATCGCCTGCGCCAGCCGCTTTGTCACCCCGTCAGGGAGAGCGACAGAGCCCACAGAGCTAAGTTGGAGCGCGGTGGACTCGGACTCGCGGTTTTTGGCGACCAGGTACGCCCCGATCGACTCCTCGCTGGGCAAGTTGCCAGGCGACGGCGCCGCAAGTCGCTGCTGCCCGTCGTCCGCGGGCTTCGGCGGGGGCCCGTACAAGAGCTGGCACTCGAGCGAGTCGTTGATGCCGAGCTGTCCGTAGTCACCGAGGTGCTTGAAGGTGACGTCCATGCCTCGCGGACGCAGGTAGTGCAGCTGGCTCGTGAAAACCTCCACGTACCACTGCAGCCGCTGGCGATAGGCTTGCACACGCACGCGCGACTCTAGGTCGACCATGGAGAGCACGTTTATGCCAGCGCCTGGGCACCCGCTCCTGCTGCGGCGGTCGATCAGCGTGACTGCCATGCCGGGGTACGCTTTTTTGACGCGGTTTCCCCAGAAGTCCACCAGCGAGTGCACCTCGCCCTCGGCCTGGTCCGCGACAAAGTGCATGCCCTCCGTCACCACGCCCTCGCGCACGATTGCCGTAATCACGAGAGTCGACGTGCTCGTTCGGTTCTCGCGTGTGCTTTGCGTGTATGTCGTGTTGTTAGTCGAGTTCAGCCGCGAGCGCAGACTCTGCCGTTCGAACTTACTCTGCCGTCGCTGTCGCTTCGTGTCAACACGGCGCTGAATGCTCTGTCGAGCCCGGCTGAGCCGGAAGCCCTCCTCGTCGAAAAGATGCTTCGACGACTCTAGCACGACGGCCTGCACCGCCGCAGGGTGCTCGGTGGGCTTGACGGAGCAGCTGTGGCACAGCACTGGCGCGCAGTCGCGGCAAATCTGCAGCAGCCGCCAAAGTCGCGGCACGTGCGCCCCTGTGGCAGCGGAGACGCAGACGCCGTAGCACTTCCGACGAAGGTGGAGCTCCGGATGACGCTTGCTGCCCTTGTACGCCGGATCCACCGCTTTCATTGGCGCGAAGTACTCCGCCTGTGCACGCGCCGTTACGAGCGCCGTGTCCGTCCCGCCACTGCCACTGTGTGCAGCCTGCGACGCCTCCGCGGCCAGTGCGTCGACGTCCTTGTCGCGTTCGAGCAGACAGACGTCGAGCCCAATCGAAGCGAGCTCTGTGACGATGTGGCGGACTGCCTTTTCGGCTGAAAAGGCGTCTGAAAAGAGGTCCAGCTTGTTGAGCACCACCAGAACCGGCCTGTCCACGTTGAGGGCGACCTTGATCGCCTCGTGGGTTTGACTGCCAATACCCTCGATCACCGAGACAACGAGCAAAATGAAGTCGGCGACCAAGTGCATGTGAAAGCGTGTCTCGACAAACATGCGATGGCCTGGGGTGTCGATGAAAGTGAACCAGTCGCTCTCACTTCCAGAACGCGCCATGGTGAAGGCTCGAATCGTCTGTGTGATGTGGTGCGGCTCCTGCTCGCCAATGCGTGACCCCTGCAGCGCGTCAAGCAGGGCAGTCTTGCCGTGGTTCAAGTGCCCCATGACAGCAAAAACGGGAATTCGGCGCTGCAACCGAGGGCTGACGCGGTCCAGATACTTGGCACCGGTGGAGGTGTAGACATCCTCGTCGTACCACTGAATCCACTTGGACGGCGCCGGCAGCAGTCCGGCCCGACGCGCTGTCTCCTCATCCTTGAGCTCTCGTATAGACTGCTCTCGCACAGCGGGTGGTAAGCGCGAGAGAAGAATGTTGGCGCCGAGCTGGTAAGGAACCAAGCAGGTGGCAAGGCGCTTGTCCGTGAGCTTGTACTTATCCACTATTAAACCCTCCACGACCTCTCGTCGGAGCGTCGTGAGCGGCAAGCAGAGTTCTTTAGCCTGACGACTCGCCTCTTCGAGGAACGCGCGAGAGCGCAGATGCGGTGAGGCGCCGACAATCTCATCGCGCAAGTGAGCTTCAAGCTTCGCACCTTGACGGTTTGCCAAGTGCGCGAACGTCTTCGAGTCGAGCACCGAGGGCAAGCGGAAAAGGGTCTCGTTAACGTGGGCGCAGAGGGTCCGTGGGGTGGCGCCGAGGTAGCAGAGCCCGCGAGACCGCATCAACGGCATCACACACGCGTACAAGTCGCCTTTCAAGGTGCGGCTCCACCTTCACCCATAATACATCAAGAAAGGCGGACGGTGGGAAGGGGAGGAAGTAGAGCATGGGGTAGGAAATCCAGGACGGAAATATGCAACAAGCGATCCCTCGGTGCGTCTTGCAAGTGTCGCAGGAGAAGTGCTTTTCGCAACGCGGGGATTTCAGCTACTAGTCAGCGATGCGACCCGCATCGCACAGGCTGTTTCACTGACACCTCCAACGAGGGCGCACACTCGACGCCTGTGATGCTCTCTCAGTCTCTCTGCATCGTTCTTATACTAGGCTAGTTGTTTCTCGCTTTTTTTTCTTCCTACAGAGGAGCTATAAGTGTGCTAAAGAGCGCTCGCTGAAATGCAAAAGAGCAAGAGTGTAAGGGAGGTGCATAGACCAAAAGAGAGGATTTGTGGAGAAGAGGAGGTCATTCTCTGCGCGCAAGTGCTCTGCCGCCTTCTCGCACGGCGGCTATAGCAAGTCCTGCACCGGTGTCCGCATCAGGCCTTGAAGAAGTAGGCGATGAAGAAAAACGGGAAGAGAACGTACGCGCACGTGTGAAAGATACCGATGTCGACCCAGAGGGTGTGCAGCATCTTGTCGCGGGACATGACATAGCTAGGGTGGGTGTAGAAGACCGACTTCTGCGGGCCCCGGACAATCTTGTCGGCGAGGCTAGCACACGGCTTTTCGGACTGCAGCGAGGCCGCGCGGCGCTGCATCCAGGTGGCGACGTTGGCCCCGCACACACGGCTCATCTTGGCACCACGGAACATCTTGACACGTGAGGGTGGAAGGCGTGAAACGGCTGCAGGCTAGTGTGCAACAGAGTGAACTTGCACATTTGTAGAAAGAAGCAAGAGGGAGAGGAAAAGAGTGGAATCTGAGGCTTGGGCAGTGCTTATGCTGTACCATGACCACAAAGAGAGAAGTGTCACCCGCGCTGGCACCGAATGAGTCTCGCTGCAGGTGGCCTCCGCAAGGTTGTCTACCGTTGCGCACCTCTCGTATCCCCTATTTCTTTTTTCCATTCAGCACATTGGCCGGTCAACAGAAGTGCGTAGCCACACACCGATAAACAGACACACTAACACACACACACACACATGGACACGGTACGCACACACTCACTGAAAGTCAAGGGTGAAGAATGTCTCGCCCTCCTTTGTGTGGGTTCCCGTCACGGTGACACAGCTTTGTCCCAGCAGCGGATGCGTGGCGCCCTTGATCACCCCGACAGTGTAAAGCAGAACATCGCGGTGAGCCACTGGCCCTGCCCCCTCCTCCACTTGATCGGGCTTTGGTCCGTCGCCGTCGCCCGATGTCGCGAGCGTCTGCACCCGGTCCGCTTCCTTCAGCCGCGGAAACCCCTGCAGCCAGCGAAAGTCGTTGTCGGAAAGGTGGTACATACTGTCGATGGCCTTTATCGAGTCTACCTTTTTGCCAAAGATGACTTTCCACATGGTGTAGCCGACGTAGCGGACAATGTCGATAGGGGTTCCGCCAAACACCGGCTCGCGGTAGAGAAGGCGCTCCGTCAATCGCAGACCAATAACAACCCCTTGGCGCTCGAGCAGACGGTCCTTCTCGAACTCCACTGCTTCTCGGTCGTCAGCACCGTCGGCGCGGCATGGCTTCCGCGAGCAGATGTATGTGATTGCCTCTACCGTGAGCGCCGATGAAGCTGCCTCACTCACTTGGGACACTCGCCCTTTGGATTCCATGTTGAATCGGCGCAGCAACGCACACTCTGCAAGGCGCGCTAGCTAGGAAATACCGCCGGATGCTGGAGGAGAGAACGAGGGGAGGTGCAAGGTGACAAAGTGCACACTTTGGAGACCTTGACGCTACGCAGGAAAGACAGTTCAGGTCGACCCAGAACGCAGACCTTCGCGCAACGGAAGAGTCCCTCTCAGGGCTGGTACGATGCAAGGCCCGTTCATGGACGCCTCCCAGAATTTTGCGGAGAACGTGTCACCCGCTGCGAAGGCGCAAACCGACCATCTTGCTTTTCTTCTTTTTCTGTCTTTGGGGTGTGTGTATGGCAGGCACGGAGAGCTGTGTGAGTGGTAGTTTACATGGAGACCAAGCTGAACTCTGCCATTGTGTAGGGACAGTCCTCGCGGATGAGGCCCATCTCCGCGGTGTACGGCAGCAGATCGGCCTGCAAAGAGTACAGAAGATCGTGGCCCTCCACAACACGACCGAAGCAAATGTGCTTCTTGTTGAGGTGCTCCAGCTCAGCCGGGTCGTTTGTGAGGCAGATGAAAAACTGGGACCCGTCAAAACTGGTCGCGCTCCGGCAGAGCGAAACGCAGCCCAAGCTGTGCGGAAGGCGTCCCACCTCGCTTTCCAGGTCCGAGACAGGCACAGATTTTGCGGCGGGCGTCACCTCTCCTGTCTGCACGCCCTCCTTAGTGAGACGCGAGAATCGGCAGTTTTTGTACACGCCTTGCTTGCCGCGGCTTTTCTCGCTGGTGTTCGATGTGGGTATGTTCTGTGCCACTAGCTCACAGGTCTTGGGCGTGCGACCGCTGTCAAGCTCAATCACGATCATGCCATACACGTCAGCGCCTCTGTTGATTCGCAGCAGGCAGTTTTGGACGTCGAGGTCGATTCCCTCGGAGCTTTGCGACTTCACCTTCGCGGCGGCCTTCTTGACCGGCATCGCGACAAGTCGGGCAAGCTGCAAATGGACTCGGCTGTGGTTGTTATCGGCGATTTCGCAGCTCACTGCTGAAGTGCCGCAGGTGCCCACGAAAGGCTCTGAGTGAGTGCGCAGCGAGATTAGTGACAAACGCGGGAGAAAGGCAGTGAAGACGTCAATAGCGGGCGCGAAGGAGGCGGACTTTGCTGTGCAACACGCAGCGAAAGTGCCTCCACCATCCTTTCTGGGCACATGTTTCATTACTCTGGCCTCCGGCGGCCCACACCGCTCGTTCTGCGACTGACGTGAGAACTCGTGGCCCTGCCACTTCGACAGACTCTGTAAATCTTGCTCGTCAATTGCTACGCGAGTTCCACTTTTCTTTACATCACACACGCAACAATAGAGATGCCGCAAATTACATCAGTACTTCAAGGGGTCAGAAGCCGGGTGGTTGATTTCCTCGTCGCGAACAAGGTGGGCCGGTTTACAGAAATTGTCCACAAACTCGGCAAGCGTGAAGAAAGCGTCGCACTTGATGTACGACTCCAGCATCTCGGCCTTTGGGAAGAGCTTCGGGTAGTTCACCTTTGCGTTGTCAGCAAAAACAGCTTTCATGCGGCCGACCTGGCTGCTGCCGTGCGACGCAAGCTCAAGAACGGAGGCGAGGTCGTGCGCTACAGACTCTGCAATCTCGTCCGCGTTCTTTTCATTGGTTCCAGTAGCCAGAGACGAAGGCGGAACTTTGTCGATGAGCGTGATGCCAGAGCAGGTGGGGCTCGGCACATCGTCGTCTAGAAACAAGACGCGCACGCTGCTGGCGTCGACCGGGGCGACGGAGCTCATCTCCTCTGCGAAGGAAAACACGTAGCCCTCGGGCCCCTCAACGAGAAGCACAAAATACTCCCCGTAGTCCAGCGTCAGCAGCGCCAATTCGCTCTTCTGAGACGGAGCACAGAAGGGGTTCGAAGCGTCGCAGCGCTGCTTCGCTTTGGCTGCAAGCTTTTCCCATGCGTCGTCAAAAGAAACGCTCTTTTTCTTGCCACAGAGCACCGCGCGCAGCTGGAAGGGGTATGCTGCATCATACTGATTGACATCGATCTTGGCCAGGGCGGCGTCGAAAACGGACCGCCGCTCACCAATCTTCTCGACGGCGCTGACCTGTGCGTCTATCTTGCGGGCCCGCATTTTTCCCCTGCGCGCTGTAGCCTAGGAGAAGTGGGTGCTGACATGGTTGAGTCAGAATTGTAATTCGAGGAGGATAGAAAAACAGTGTCCAGCAAAGGAGGGAAAAGAGTGCAGTGCGCACGTCGAAGGCGTTGCAAAGGACCGCAAGCCGCTTGGGATTCACATTGCCTCTCATTTGCTGCAGTGCTGGCGAATGCCCACTGCGCACTTGCGTATCGGCCAGCTATGGCTCAGCTTTCGCCACACAGCTCGTCGGGGTTCGATGCCCTTCATTCTTCCTCTTACTCCAATTACGCTTCGAACCGCGCAAGAAGCCTACATTAAGGCCGTCCAACGCGGTTGCCCGCTGTCTACCGCCGTTGTCCAAGAACCGGACCCACGTAAAGGTCGTTCCCGCGGGCACTGGAGAAACCCCGATGAGGACAGCAAAGACTCACGCCCGTTGCCCGCGTCTTGCGACGCCTTCAGCGCGCATCCGAGTTGCGAAGCCCCACACACACACATAACGCTAGGCAAGATAAAGTTCCGCACCTCGAAGCCGCACAACACCCCTCTCCCCTTTCGTTTCCACTCACTCATCTACCGCGATTAAATCCATCGACGCAGAGATGGCCTGCAAAGCGCCGTGGGGCACCGGCGCCCTCAGCGGCCTCTCAAGAGAATTGCAGCCTCCTTTGCCGGTGAGAAAGAGCGGACCCAACAGCCTCCAACGAGGCGCCCTCGCGCACCAAAAGCCCTTCTTCCGTCACCTCCCCCCCCCCCCCCCCCGCGGAGCCCCCATGGCACTAACACTCAGATCTGAAGCGCCCACTGTTAACAAAACACTGTGCATTGCCTACAAAACAAGCCACGGATTGCTTTCTTCTCCACAGCTCAAGATTGCACAGCCCAGGTGACAACGCTGAGAATGCCCAGACGATTCCCCAACCCCCAACCCCCACCCCCCTCCAATCAAACGAGCTCGACGACACCGAAAAGGCAATTGCGCCTCAATGAAACCGGAAGCACCTGATCAACAACGACAGAGCCAGCTCCCTTACACGAGCACCGAATCATCTCCTCACGTACACCGCGCAACGCCCCATGAACCCGCACACAAAAAACCAACACCAAAAGCGATGTGCCCACTTTCGGGGCGCGCGCCACCTGCAAAAGCCGAGCAGCAGCTCATCGGGAGGAAGACTGGCTCCTCAGCACACCAGCTCTGTGCCAATGGTGCTTTGCACGAGTCACAAGGTTTATTTCTGCTTTTGACATCCACCTGGCCCCACACAACGCGCTGACTATTGAAGACCTGAAAAGCACAAACAAACCCACCCCGGGCATCCCGTCCCCTCTAGTCGGCAAGTGCATTCACGCCGGCGGCTGTCCGCCAAAACTCAGCAGCAACGAAAGCAGCACCCACGGCGCATCGCAAAACGCCGCGTCGGGGTGGGGCGGGGGGGGGGGGGAGAGTGGCCGCCGCGCACCAGCGGTGAACGCTGCGTGGCGCGAAGCAAAGCTCCAACCATCAGGCCCCTTCGGGAGCACCGGCTTCCGCCCCTTCCGCAGGCGCACCCCCGGCTAGCGGGACCCGCCACCACCCCTCACCACCCCGCTCTTTGAAGCGGGCTTTTGCCGCTCCGCTTCGAAAACGACGCCAGCAACGCGGAAAGCGTGAGATAGACGTCGCCGCGGTGGGAGAGACTAAAGCTGTAAGGACACAGGTGCCGAAAAAGCGCGTGGTAGGGCAGCCGCGCGCCAAAGGCGACGGGCCACGAGAAAACAGAGAGCTGTCCCGCCAACTGCCGTTCGCCAAAAACCCCTCTTTTCCCACAAGTGGAATAGCGGCGCAGGTCAAGCCAGGCGCTGGGGAACCCTTGCGACCCCGGGAAGAGGTGCCCCACCCGGTGCTGGGACGGGGCCGCTGTCTTCCCACACGCCCCCTTCCGGGGGACGGCAGGTGCTTTTTTCCTCTCTAGCGCGGCTCTCCGGCGGGCACCCCGCGCCACCGCCCGCGGCGTTTACAAACGCGGCCGGAATGACGCGGCGGCGGAGGATGAGATGGCAAGCACGCCGCCACCACTCCTTGGCAGTTTTTGTGGTCAAGCCCCTCAAAACCATTGGGTGCTAAATGCCTACGTGTGAAAGCCGGGCCCCCAACAGACGCAGTTTGCGCCGGGAGCTCTGCGAGGGCGGCTCCCCAGACCCCTTTTTACGATTGTTGTGGGTTCGTAAGGCGTTGTAACCCGCGTCCCCGCGGTTTTCCTATTGGGCTCCGCACGATGGGGGGGGGGGGTCGCGGTGCCGGCGCTCAGAACCCCCCGGCACCCTTCCCGGATTGCACGCGCGTGGGTGGCGCCAAGGCGTTCGCACAACGGGTTGTTTTTTCCGGGGGCTCGGGGGCTCTTTTGTTACGGTGGTCACCCACCTTTAACGGAACCCAAACGCCCACCGCGCCGGATGCTCGCCAAGTTTCGGCCAGGGTCGAGGGCGTGGGGCGCCCCCACGAGGGCCCACGGGCACCCCGCACCCCCACGGCGCCCGGGCGTCCCACCACGGCGCGCCCGCGCGCAGACCGCCCCCCAAAGCGCCGGTTGGGCACCAACGCCCCCAAACCCGCCTGGGCCCAAGACTCCACGTCCTTCGCCTTCGCTCGAGATGCCCAGAACGGCCGCGTGGTTTCCACCCATGCGCCGGCGCAGTTCTCCCTCCCCCCCACGCGGCGCCAACCCAGGTTTCTCCAAGCGGCCCGTGGGTCGGCCGTGCCAGTATTCGTTCCCAGTAAAGCCCACACCGCACCCAACCGTGCTGCACACGGCACGTTTTCACTGAACACCTACGGCCGGCCGTTTTGGACCTTTGCCACACGCCGCTTGTCTGTTCGCAAATCCCTCGGAAAAGGACCCGCCCCCAGCGTGGTGGGGAGCGCCCCGGTCCCAACCCAGCCGCGCACCCGCGCGCCGCGTCAGAGGGGGTGGGTTTATTGTCAGTTCCGCCGTGGGGGGGGGGGGGGGGCACAGACGCGGCGCGGTTTCTGACGGCGCGTCTGCTGCCCAGACTGGTCTTTTGTTTTCCGGGCACCTTGCATGGTGTCCCTGTCGAACGCCGCGGCGGACCCCGCGGCGTGGGTGCGGGGCCGCTTTTTGGGGGGCGAACCCCGGTTCGCCGCGCCGCCGTGGCTCCTTTTGCGGCGGGGTTGACGGGCCTCCCCCACGCCCCGGACCTTTTTGCACCCGGCGCCCCTGGGGAGCCGCGTCGTCGTCTGCTTTTCCCCTGGTGGGGGACGGGGGGTGCGGCGTCCCGGCGCTTTCCCCTAAAAGGACGCAGCCGCGGCCCCCTTGTTCGCCAGCGGTGGCGGGGTTCATTTCCTCTCCCTCGCTAGGCTTTATGGGCTGGGGGCGGGGGCGTGTTTTGGTCGTCTGTCCGCCAAAACCCCCGTGCCTGTTCGCACTGGGCCTTTTTGGATAATTTCCTGCGCGTTTTCTGTGGGCTTTCGCTGGGGCTGGAAAGGACAGAAAAAGAAAAGACGATATGGTCAGCAGGCGGGGTTGCCGATTTCAGTCACCTTCGGAGCATGCACGTTGTTCTCCTGTTCTTGCGTCACCTGTCTTGGTCCTCTTTTTTCTGTGTTTCTCCTGCGCGCGGGGTGGCGCGTCTGCCGGTTTAAAAGCCCGCGTCTCTCGAGAATGGCCCCCCCGGCCGCCCCCGGGTGACCCATGGGTCCCGCAACCCTTCCCGCGCGCCTGGCCTTGCGAGGGTGCCTTTTGGATCGGGCTGGGGCCGGGGTGGGCGAAAACACTAGAAAGACTTCGGGGGCGCTGTCAGGGGGCGGGTGGTTGGCGGTGGGGGTCTCCAAGGGGGGCGCGGGGGGCCGGGGCTCGCGGGCTATGCAATCCGAAAATGCCGCGGCGTGTGTCCTGCTCGCGGCCTTTTGGGTTTGCTGCCCCGGCGGGGCCGCTTGGAACCCCTAATGCCGGCCTAGTCGCCAAGTTTCGTCGGCAGGGCCAGGTGTTTGAAACCACTCGGCGAACCGTTTTCCAGATTCGGCAGGGGCTGTTCGGATCAAACATCTTCTTTTGCGACTGCCCCCGGCGAAGGCCGGTGTGGGGG